>LIEC01007352.1:0-13630 GCA_001925005.1 Drosera capensis
GGGGGGGGAACAATTCAATTACATTCACACGATATAACAATTTGATTGAATCTAGAACAATACAAATTATGCTTAACATTCCATTACAGATATAAAATAGACAACAGCAGCTACAAACTATATAGAAATAAAATTAGATTCAGCCTCACCTCTGCATAATCTACTCGTCCATCGGCTCCTTGTATCGAATTAGCAACAAATTTTCTCAGTTCCTTGCAATCGACTTGTCCCTTCAGAGCATCAGATTGGCCTTTGAAAGCGACCTATTTATCGACAAAGCCTACATAGCCACAAAAATAAGGATTATCAGCTTCTAGCAATATAGAGCTTCACTGCTGCCAATATACCCTGTTGTTGCAGATAAGGGTATGAAAGATTTAGTAAAGCGTACACATTTCGGGAACTCATTGCGAGCCCATCTTTTTCACATATGATTTCAGCACCTATGATTTGAACAGGGAGGTCTAGTTCTCGGAACTGTTAGCACAAGCAAAATGCATTTGATTATTACCTGTAATGCATGTTTAGGAACGATAGGAAATTCAGCATTTAAAGACCGTTGTCACTGTATATGATAACCTTAGCTGTGAGATATGATCTTAAATGCAGACGCATAAAACATGGTATGCATATGTAGCAGAAGGTCGCCGACTCCAGTGAAATGCAAATCAAAAGCTTACATTCTAAGGTCATGATGCAGCAAAGGAGTACCAGACTAACAAATTGATGCCAAACTCATAGAGCTCCTTCTAGTGCAGGTCTCATTGGTGATCGATATGAAGGACAAACAGCTTAGGCCATTTTATGGTATATTAACAATTATGTTGCTATGTTATTTCATGCAGAAGACCTTTTTGGTGGCGTTCATTCAAATCTAACAAGTAGCTTAAATAGAGCTCTGCTATATGCTAAGTTTCTTCACCATCCTGTCCAGTGATATTGCTTATCCATGACACTATACTTGATTTAATTTAATCTGTTTACTGCGAGTTTTCATTTCCACCGATTGCCAAACATCCTTTTATAACTCAAATTCAGAGCTAATACGAGCTTCAGCTTCTTTCCGTGATCGCACATGGGGGCATTATCTATTATCCATCCAACTCATCCACATTGGTTTTCTTTGTCTCTCAGACTATCTTCCTACACAAGTGTTGCCTCTCATCATCAGGAGATCTACCCAAGGATTTAAGCACCCAACAATCATGATTACGCAATTCATCTGAATTATAAGAGCAATCTTGCACATACACTAGTAACACCTAAAACTAGCCAGATTAAGAACCGATAAAGTGATAATGGCAATCGTGCAACAACAAAAATGCAACCACTCACCTCTTAAATATCAACTTCGTGACATTTATCACTAACATAACAACATCACTAATCGTGATCACAACTTAAAAAAACATACACTAGCTTTCCGCACAATATCGATCAACAAATACACTCAAAAAAATGACAAAACCAGCTTCCTTCATGTTTATAATGAAATATGAACTACATTATGACATTGATAAATTAGCATAAAACTCACCATTCTGTGAATAATCCGCCATTGCTGATAATCCTTCTTACCAAATATGGCAACATCAGGCTCCACAATATTAAACAGCTTAGTCACAATAGTTGCCACACCTCTAAAGAAAAGAGGCCTGCTCTTCCCACACAAGCCCTTCTCTAACTTCTCAACCCTCACCCATGTCCCATGCCCACCTTCTGTTTCCTCCACACATGATTACCAATTCATCACCCGTACGAGCTGTATCTGTAGGAAAAGAAAATTATATTTTTAAAAAAAACTTGTGATGCTTTATTCATCAAGACAAACTCTACATGGCGGGTAAAGTGAGTATTTTTTCAACAAAATATAAGTTTGTGCCTGATAAAAAAGATTCAAAGGTCAGACATCTTAGGGAAACTAGCTTTCCATATAATTTCTTTATTCTAATGTTGATTATCCTCTAAGTTATTCAATTTCAATTACACGTCATATCATAGTGCAAAGTATCAAATAACACTAACCACATACACAAATTTCTGCGTGGTTAGCAACATATATGAATGAAATCTCTCTTAGAACAACTTACAGCTCAATTTGCTTTGTTTTAGTTAATACTCTTATCACTAAGAGAGGTTTGACAGAAGTATCTAACCAACAGATTGAACTTGTCCTCTAAAAGGTGACAATATTTATTGGGTTGATTGTCCCAAATGGGAACAAAGGCAACATAGTCTTATGATTGTTATAGTTCAAAGAAAATATTTCCTAGTACTTGTAGGAAAGTTCAAACCCTTGACCACACATAGTTGGTGAAAGATGTTGATTATTGTTGGATCAAGCCTTCCCGACTATAAACTATCCAGAATAACTTCAAGAACATGAGAGTCTTTCATCATCAGTTGAATTTTTGATAGAATATATCACGAATTATAACCCTGGACCAAACTGAATATCATTTACTAATAAAAAGTAACAATGCATAATAAATAATGCATTTATTAGGTAATAAAACATCCACCCCACCCAGTCCCTTAATCTTCCCAAAATCCCCTTCAAAATCCATCGGACAACTCCCCAAATCCTCCCCTCTAGCAAACTGCCCGGGATTCACGTAAATCGAGGCGACAACCACGTCGGCCCGGGTTCGGGCCTCGGCGATGAGGCCGAGTTGGCCGGCGTGGAGGGATCCCATCGTGGGGACCAGGCAGATGGTGGATTTGGTGGCGGATCGGCGGGTTCGGGACCAGTTTCGCATCTCGGATTTGGAGGTGATGATGAGAGGGTGCGGTGGCGGCATGGTGGGCGTGGGATGGGAGGGGCTGTGTTTTGGTTTAAGTTTTTGGTGTCTGATTTTGAAGTGGCATGGTGGAGTAGGTTTGGGGTTCATCTCGGGTTTTTTATTTATATAAGATTTTATTCATTGGGATATTTTATATGTAATTTGAATTTGTGATGATTTTATCGAAGTATTGTTAAAATTAAAAATGGAAATGAGTGTTTATTATAATTGTTAATGCAAAAATATGTAAGAGAATTTTAGATAAGTTAATAAATATTGTGAGATAATATATTTAATTTAATATAAATTTACTTTTAAATATAAATATAAAATAAATATAATATATATTTTAAAAAGATAAAAAAAATCATTATATTTATTATGAAACTAAGAAGTAAAAGATGGGAGGTAGTCTCTTATCACAAAAAAAAAAAAAAAAAAAAAAAAAAGAAAGGACAAGAACAAGGTGTAGTCTTCTAGGCTAAAACAATACAAGCAGCGCCAAAAAAATGTCATCGCCTTTCCCAGAAGAAAGTGTAAGAATATCTCCTTCCTCTGAGGAGGTTAATGATAAGAATTTATTTTTTGATCTATCCAGAAACTATCAAATCAATAAGCTGAAAAAAAAATATAAGAAAGAATAATTTTCTTTTTAAGTATGTCCTGATTTCAATATCAATATGTCTGGCGGAATCAAATAGATTCTCTTTTTATGATGTTTAGTTAACTTCGATAACAATAGACAATTTATAGATGAAACTGTTATGCTTGTCTCGCACTTCTAATCATATTTTCTATTTATAATGATCAAGGAAATGTAATAACACAAATTGGAGTACAATATGATCATCACGCCATTCGTCTATGTGTAATGTTGTATCCCGCTACAACTGATTAATAAGATGAAAACAAATAAGGAAACTGAGTGTTCTGTTAAGGTCTGCTTATTAACATAATCATCATCAATCTAGTGCAGGAGTTTCAAGGCCTCTTGATCCGAATAGATAGTCTATCTCAATACGCGTCCATTCTCGTCCTGTTTTACAGAGAGAAAAAAAACATATCTAAGCATATCGCGTGCACCAATGGCGCCATCAGCAATGTAATTAATTGTGTCTTATGAACTCCATTTATAGAAGCGTTGTGGAGCGTCCCTTGTGCATTGCAGTTTTACCTTGCAGTCCTATGTTCTTCAGAGCTCTAATACCACATCTGTTGATCCAAACAAAAACATGAGCCATACTACTAAGCATAGGAAAGAAGCCCAGATCACGTCTGTCATAAGAAGAAGGAAGTGCGAGATATCTTACACTCAGAGTCGGTGGTGATCCAACTTCCCTTTCTCCAAACACACTGATCAATTCGGTCGACAATGAGAGCGGTGCTCGTCGCGTTATTATGAGATGTCTTCTCAGGACAAGGCACGGAAGCTCCAGAAATGATGGAGGAAGTGGTGGAGCAGCTTTCTACATCCCATTTGAGGCTGATCTTGGGAGAGTCATAGCTAAGCTGATCATCCCTTGACGCTCCCCCCTTGAAACTTCCCTTGCTCCGAAACAGTAGAACCTGAAAGAAGATACATAAAATTACTACTTTTTTAACGTGCACTTCAACACATAAACATTAAGCTTCGTGGCCTAGGATATGGACTAACCAGCGAATCCTTTTAGCAGTCATCACACAAATCAAACCTAGATTGTGAAGAGCTCAAGGGAGGAAAGCACATACTAATCGGGTCTAAATAAAATACTCAATTGTTAACTTGAAAACTTAAGCTAATGGGTTATTCATATAAATATTATATTTTTTCTTTTTCTTCACGGTCGGTGGGTAAACTCATTCACCCATATTCTTAACAATAAGTTATGAATTTTGATCTTCGGAGAGGACGTATGAAAGGGGTACCTTTTGGTCTATGTATTTCTTGGCACTCTGAGATTTCGCCGCAGCTGCCCATCTGAATATGTCCTTCATTCTTAGCATCAGCACCTTAGTCTTGTTATCACCTTTAGCAAGTTTGTTGCTCTTCCCCTGATCAGCTTCGCCTGCACTCGGTGATGAGGACGACGACGACGTTGATTCTACGATGGGCAAAACCTTCTTCCCTACATGTGCATCTATTTTGCTTGCCTTATTCTGCGCTATGCTCATCCCTCGGATTAAATCTTCTTTCTTCATCTTCGTCAAGTGCACTCTTCCTGCCGCAATACAGAATAGTATTCTTGTATTTAGTAACATAAATTCGAAAGGTAGAATGAGTTTCTAAATAATGGGTTCCGTCTCATTCTGTCTTACAATTTGGATAGATAACGTCAAAATACAAACAGGCAATTGCCATTATCAATATCCCGCTAGCTGCATCGCAAAATTTCGACATCAACAATACAAAAATTGAAGTAAAACGTACCTTACCTCTACGATTTGCCTTGTAACACCTTGACGGCTAAAGCAGAATTTGTACCCCGCTTCTCGAGTTCTGCCTCATACAGCCACTGAAGAATCTGCTAAACTCAGTACATCAGTAGCAGCATCAACTTGCTGCCTTCTTGTATGATCTGTCGACACAGAACATAATACTACAATCGAGTTTGCTATTGATTGTTATAAAGAGAAGTGGGTGTGGTATAATACATAGTTTATGAGAATGGGCAGTTTGCAGCGCCAAAAGAGATCTGATGTTACTTTTTTGTTTGCTGTAAGATTCCTTGTAGGCAAAAGAATACAAGAGGTTTGTTGTCTTGATGTAGTAATAAGTACATACACACAGAGTTCATCCCTAGTTATGTAAGTACTTGATAAAGAGGACTGTAGGCGTAAATCAATTTTACATTCATTCTTTTGTCGATATGTGATTGATATGCATCAGCATCTTTGAAGTCAAGCACGGATTGAGACGAAAAAAACCATAGACTTTATGCATTTATGTTGTAACTGTTGACTTTGATTTATCATAGTACGGTTTAGATATTGAACTGTATGTAACTGTTGATACTGATCCATCATAGTATGGTTTAGATGAAAAGATGGATGCGTGGAGTGCATATGTGAGTTTTGATGAGGCCAACGCGAACTCGAGTTATAAAACCGGAAGAGACAATTTCACCAGCTGGACAAGAAGATGCTTCGTCATCAACATGAGTAGGGATTAGAGAAGTATAAGGTTAATCAACTGGTTCAATACTAATCCTAGTTGTTAGTGTTGGCAGGATAACTATGACTAAACCGAGTACGCGCGTATGCCGTATTGTTTTTTCTAGTACATTCGATGAATGCTCAATGGTCCATTGCTTGAAGAGGTTTACACATTGTCAAGCTAGGATTTGATTTTATGAAAAATTGACGTTCCAATGAACCATAAGGTTAAGTTCGTCACATATAGGGACCAAAGAGCATTAAGGGTGGAAAGTAACAGGACAAAGACAATAACAGTGATAAATTATCTGTCAAACACATGATACATGTATCTTCGGACAAAAAAACAGATGCATCCGTTATGACTTTATTTTAATATAACATAGAGATTGTTTCTTTATACCCAAGATACACATGTTCCTAGGGCATTTGGGTGTATATTCTTTCTTGATAATTCCCCAAGATCACGAGGAGCGTGGAGTTAGTTGGCCATGTGTGAAAAGATACCTTCAATGGCTAAATAGTTAAAACTTAAAAGAGCAAGGAAATTTACTTGGGTCTCACATGGAACCCTGCAACTGCAAGAGGGTACTATAACAAAACATCCAATTGACAAGGAGCTTAAAAAATTTGCTTCACCAGTCATTAGCACCGATGCCAAACTACATTGACTGAGTTAGGATGCTCCTACGCTAACAAGACGAAGCGGTTTGATCTCGACCTTAGAGGAACAAAACCACACCAACCTTTGACGATGTTAATAGCGGGCGCAAGTCCCCGACCAGTCGAGCCTCTGAAGGAATTGAAAGTAATCGGATTCAAACCCATTGGGTACATCCACACGTACATATTCACAGAACCCAAAAAAAAAACCTCTTCAAAACGAATGTAAAAGACACCTGATAAACTCAATCAGAATGGCTGTTACTTCCATTACAAAGAGAGGTCTTACACTTCAAAGGTTTTTCTATCATGCTACAGATGCTAACTGATGGCCCCAGCCTCATATTGGTATCAACAGGTCAATAATACATACAGCACTCAAAATCCTGACCATAAATGGCTCGGCCGTGTATCACGAGCATCTTGGTAAGAATTATTTAGCTCTGCCCTCAAGCAAGAGTACAAGAATGAGTAGGTTTCGCTATATACCTTCACACGTATGAGGCAAATAATAGGAGCTTCAATCTTATTCAGAAACTTTGAAGCAGCTGCTTCTCGATTATTCACCTATCAGATAAGAGATAACCACAGGGGCCGAACATCCTAGCGGGCATCCTGAGACAATAGATTGACTGTGGCAGCGGTTGCACGAGCATTTTGTAGCTCATCAACGAGATCACCTCTCTCAAAAACAGCTGCTGCACCCATGCCGCTACCTGAAGTCGAAAAACATACATGTAATTAGCGTTCACTGCAATATTTATCATATAAGTTACCTCAACAAAAAAAAAAAGCACGAAAAAGCAGAGCCTTTTTGTCACGAGGCTAACAGTCATTCCCCACAACTGAAGCTCGCTGAAAATATGTGCTTCCTACTATCTGAAAAAGGCACAAATATCACAGCAGTTCTACAAACGGATGAGAGAGAGACCTATGCACATGGAAACCACACCGAAACGACAATCCTTTCCTCGGCGCTTCATCTCATGCAGCAGAGTCGCAACACAGCGGGCACCTACAGGATACATGACAAGCAACATTTCAATTTGTAGCAAACAAGAAAGCTGACTGATTATAAGGCGTCACAAACTATAGAAAAGAAACTAAAATAAACGATAGCCTGATACAAATAACTGAAAGTAAAACCCCCTCGCATCAATTTGCTCCTTTTAATAGAGAACAGCACAATGTTTTCATGTTAATCGCTACAACTAAACATGGCTCAAGAGGGTATGAAGAGTACACACCCCTCTAGCGCCTAGCCTCTGTACACAACATAATGCAGTTTTACTTTTGCAAAGGGAAGGCGCTTGAACTCCATCACAAAGCACATCTCCTAGTAAACGTTATAGGCCTAAGCGCTATAAAATGGAGCGCCTAAGCACCGGATATATTATCTTCGTCCCGATAGATCATGCATCTCGGTGGTA
The DNA here is from genome assembly GCA_001925005.1 of Drosera capensis. NCBI lineage: Eukaryota > Viridiplantae > Streptophyta > Magnoliopsida > Caryophyllales > Droseraceae > Drosera > Drosera capensis. The sequence continues at coordinate 8,009 of LIEC01007352.1, forward strand.
TGTCATGTGTAATGCATTGTGTTTGATTTGGTAGCATCGCAACCCAGCAGTTGACCAATATTGAACTTGGGACAATTTGACACCATAATGGTTCCAACTTAGCAACAAAACTGTACAAGCTTCAAAGCAAAATACTCGGTATGATCTAGTGTTATACGAACCTGTGGCACCCAAAGGATGTCCGAGAGCTATTGCTCCACCGTTTATATTGACTTTCTCTGGGTCAAGATTCAGCTTCTTTAAGCAGTACACATACTGTGATGCAAATGCCTGCCCAGTTTGTTTAAAAATAATGCCTTGTTAATCAAACCTCAAAAGGGCATGATACTCGCTGCCTCCAAAGTTCAACCAAACCAGCAAGGACTCGAGGGCTCATGCATGGGCTGTGCAGAATGTACCTCATTTATCTCGTACAGATCAACGCCATCGACCCGTAGACCTGCAGACTTTACAGCGGCAGGGATGGCAACGGCCGGACCAATCCCCATCACTGCAGGATCAACACCAGCGGCTGCGAAACTCCTGAATAAATCCATTAATTTTTTACTTTTTTTTTAAAACCTTAATACAGTAGCTGATGAATGCAATAGCTAATGGTCACATCCGATGGACTGATTTGGTATGCACTCAATGTTTATATGGTGGTTGGGAAACGGAAGCTTGCAGCAATTTCTGTTTCTTACGCATGAAACTTTTAACCAGTTAGATGCTGATGTTGCTGTTTTGCAGCTACAATCCCAGTCGCTGAGATTGTAACTCATGCCTCTTGTTATCACAGGAAACTTCGACAGAAGAACCCATAAAAGGATATTTCTGTCACTGTGTGTGCCATATCTTTTATTCGGGGCTACTCTTGGATATGTAGAAGTATATTCTAATACACTTGCTGTTCAGTCTTAACTTCATACTGTAAAGAAGCAAGACTTAGGTCTAGAGACCTGGTCATGAGAAATATTAGAGTGAAATCTTGCTCTGATATAGAAAGAAGTTATTAGACATTAGGATATAATTGTTAAATTTTAGCATTGCATCAACCGGAAATTGAACTCTATTTTTCCTTAAATGGATCATTCAGGTGATTATGGGACGATAGCAAAGTATCGACAAATCATCACCTGAAAACACCGAGAATAGAAAGCCCTTTCTTCACGGCCAAACTTCTCTTCATGAGTAGGACAGCGCCAGCACCATCACTGACCTGGCTAGAATTCCCTGAGGAGATGAAATACTACCAAACCTGAGTCGAAACAAGACTGTGGTAATGGACCAAAATCACATAAATTACTGTCATCATCGACATACCAGCAGTAGAGCTCCCATCTTTCTTAAAGGCAGGCTTCAGCTTCGCTAGGTCAGCCAAGTTTGCGTTTGGTCGGATCCCATCATCTACTGCAATGATAACAGGTTTCACCTCTCCCGTTTTTGCATCCACAATCTACACAAGAACTTCTGTGAATCAAAATGGAGTTGCAACATAATTTCATGGCACTAATGAGGTTCCCATGAAATTTACTTTCGTGGACACTGGAATGATTTCGTCACGAAACTTTCCTGAAGCAGTGGCTGCTGCAGCCCGCCTGTGTGACTCGACCTAATAATAAAACAACGGGACATTAGATGCAAAAGATATTCGGCCAAGGAACAGAAGCAGAGAATATGCCAAACAATCTTACAGCGGCCTGATCTTGCTCTTGCCGAGTTACTCCATAACGGTGAGCGACATTTTCAGAAGTCATGCCCATAGGTAGAAGGCAATCTCGGGCTTGTGGAAAGTCATTAACCTATAATGTTATAACATAATAATTCAAAATATTCTCCCTATTCCAACCATATAACCATTGCCCAAGATTGAAAATACCTTTGAGTTGACTTTTTGAGGCCCTCTGACATTGTCCAATGTCATAGACTCTACTCCAGCTCCAATGCCTGTAAACATTGTGAGAAACTGAAGGATTACATATTGCTCGTAACTGATTCCTCTAAACATGATTTACTACATGATGTACCGATATCATAGAACCCTGCTTTAATGTAGGCAGCTACATCAGCTACAGCCTGCAGGCCAGATGAGCACTGCCTATTTACAGTTCTAATAGGCACAGTATCTGAAAAGAGGTCAAAAAAACCAATATGCGGTGAAGTCCAAAAGAAACCGAAAAAAAAATACGCATAGGAATTCTAACCCTTTCCTTTTCCCGAGGGGAAAAAGATGATGTAAAATCAATAATTAGATGGCAAGCATCAGGAATTACCAGGGAAACCAGCATAGAATGCAGCCATCCTGCACTCCATCGCTCTTTCTGAACCTGGGGCCAAAACTGTTCCGACAACTATGTCACCAACTTCACCAGGGTTGACACCAGTTTTTTCTATCAATGTCTGCTCCAATTACACGAAAAGAATGCTAGTAAAAAATTTATAGTCGAGTCATAAGACCGGGCATAATGACTTCGATCACCTCAAACAACTTCCCGAGAAAATCCGACTAGGCAATAAAAAAAAAAGAAATAAAAAGGGCATGGACATGTTGCTAGCACTAGGAATCGAAGCTCTCAACGACATTCAATGGAGGAGGAGGATTCATGTCTCTTGTCCTGGTGGGACTTGAGAGCTAGATAAAGGTGATGATCTGAAGGACATGAGCAACCTTAAAAACCAACTGACCTTCAATACAGTGGAAAGCAAATCGTCAGGGAGGGTGTCTTTGAAACCACCACATTTCGACTTGCATATTGCTGTACGGTATGCTCTATTCAGAAAACACTTGCAAAGTCAGAAGTATAATTCAAAAGGGAAAAATCTGAAAAAATGACAGGAAACAGGAATTATTCTAGCTTGACGTAGTTTCTTCATGGGATTCCCCTTGGTTGAAAAGGTTGGGATTAAGGACGATAATTAATGAAATAACGAACAAACTGGCACAACACAATTAATCAAAGAATCGATTCTCATAACAGCACGAGTTCATCGTCAAGAACCATCTCTCCAAACATAACCCCCGACATCAAAGATCGGAACGAACGAGACCAAGAAACAATAACACCAACCACCACCAATCTCGAATATGCAGCAGAATATCAAGGAATAAAAGAACACCACAGATATGTCACGACCAAGATTCCACTATCACCAAAACCAATGTTTGGGAATATAACAGAGCACCTAATCGAGAAAGAATCACCTAATTGAGAAAGAATCTAATCGAAGAGAATAAAATCACAAATCACCTTCCACCAATTCTTCACCTACTCGTGTCTCCCTCTCTCACTCTCGCCAAAACAATAGGTCTCAAATCATCTCACGAGTTCTCCTCTTGAATGCATCAAAACCTAAACCATTCAAGGCATATATATAGGCTTCCCCCTAAGATCTAGTTTACAAAGATTAACTAAATCTTCTAATAAAAAAATATTAAACAATCTAAAACAATTAAAGAAAATTTATTATCTTCCAAAACAAAAATTTTCCATATGTTTCTTTTTGGGAAAAAAATATATCTTCTCACATCTTGGATGGATCACCAACAGAAACATGCATTGAAATAAGGGAGAAGGCCAGAGCACATACAAAATATACAAGAACAGAATGTAATAACTTACGCCACGATCACAACATCGTCTCCAAAGCCAACGGTTCTTTCATAAGCCCCACCATCTTCGGCCGAGCAGATTGATGACTGAATAATTGAATTCCCACAAGCAGTAAAATAAATGAAATCAGTGATAGTAAATAGCTATGCCAAGTCAGTAAGATAACAAAACAGCGTGCCTCAAACCATGACTTATCACTGCTAACATGGACCTGATATCATAGTTGATTGGCAGGTTGATAACAGGTTCTGATATCATAGTTGATTCTTAGTTCCCCGGTTTCACGCACGTCCTGTCACTCTGTGTACATTTCCCCCATCCAGACCCTTTCTGAACAGGAAATCCCATATGATTCCATAATCATCGATGCAATACCATCTGATTCTTCCACAATCCCCAGTAAAATCTCAACTCACATGAAAAAAGAGCAAAAAATCACCAATCCTGCTAGTTTTTCTCAATACCCATCTCCAAAGCTCATTCCCAACATCATCTCCAACTCATCTTGCATATTCCATCAACAAATCCAAGAAGAACCAAAAAACCCAATAACAACCCTCATCATCATCATCATCATCATCACCATCACCCAAAACATTGTCACAAAATCGAAATCGAACCCGAACACAAACACAAACAACCCAGATAGAAACAAAATAAACATCAAATGAATTAAAAACTGACTCACAGACACAAACGATTCACACGATGAAGCATTTGGGATAATGGGATCAATGTGTTGCAAGAGCACGCTCTGCCTCCGCCTTGCCTTCTCCATCTCTCTCTATATGCTCTCTCTTCTTTGTTCTCTCAATTTTCAATGGATTTTATAGGGTGGGTTTGGAAGTGATGACTGTGGGGCCTTGATTCAGGACATGGGAAAAAATTGGAACTTGGAAGTCATGTTTTATCAGCCATTCATCTACCTGTTTTGTTTTTTTTAGTGTGAAATTGGTAGGCCGGCGCAGCCTACCTGCCTACTTTCTTCCTCGTCTCGCAGTGGTGTTCTTTTGGCCTTCGTTTTTTAGCGGTAGCCTAGGTTCTTGGTTTGGGAAAGATTACTGTTAGCCAGTGATATATTCGTTCGGTATCATTTAAATTAATTTTTTTTCATGCGATATTTAAATTATAATATTTTTATATTTAATAATTTATTTTATATATAAATATTAAAATATTTTTATTTTAAATTAAATATCAATTTATCTATTATTAATTCTTTCTTCACTTCATTATCTCGCGCACTCACAAAAATAAAAACGTCATTTCTTATTAATTCAACACACACATAAATTATTTGTCAAATAAAATTATTATAATTTGAATAAAAAAGAAATAGTATTTGTAACTCCCTAACTTATATCGATTCACATCGAGTGAAGTTTATCCAATGATAAATTATTCTCCTTGTTATCGTAAGGTCAAGGATATCACAGTTTTTCTACGTAAAATTAGGAATAAGCTCTATGGGTAAAATCCTTTCTTTTCAATATGTAAAATCTCTCCTTTTTTATTATCAAATAACGTTTATTGTCTATCATACTATTTTGAAATATATATCTTAAACGATTGTTTACGTTTTATGATTTTGTTTTCTCTATTGTAAAATATATTAAACATTTTTCTATTTGTATTGTTCTATGATATTTGCAACCTTTCGACATATTTTTCATGTAGAGAATATCAAATCATCATCTTTGATATAGTGCACTTCAATCACTAAGTTTAATTATTCAACATATAAATAAAATATTATGTGCATCCAATAAAATATCATGTGTATCCAATATAAATAAAAAAAATACATTTCATCGGTCCAAACAAAATCAACCTAAATATAAAATACAACTATATATCTGGCATAATGAACTATACTTGCGGTCATGTTTCCCTTTTCCACTCGATTATAAACTGAACAATAATAGACCAAAACTTTTACCAAATAATTAGGTAGAGATCAGAGACTAACAGTCATAATGCAAAAAACGTGGACTGCGTGAAGAACGTAACCTTGAAAAATCCCCCCCCCCTC
>LIEC01007353.1:0-51908 GCA_001925005.1 Drosera capensis
GGGGAGTTGGTGATGTGGATGGACTCACACATAAAGGGGAGATTGTTGAGGATATGTGTGAGCAGGTTTGAACGTGGTTTCTCCCCTTGGGCTCTCCCCCGAATCCTAACAAATATCACATTTGGTGTATCTTTCAAACTTGTGATTTCAGCAGATTGAACCTTCCTGTACCTGTATTTGACACGAAAGGGATCTATTAACAAATGGGAGGCAATAGATCGATCACTTCCGGAAGCAAGGTCCAGTTAGTTTCACAGCTGCAACAGGCCAACAGTGAAAAACATGACTTATTTTTATTGCCATGTAGCAATAGATCACTTCCGGAAATCTATAGTCCGAGAAAGTACCAAAGAGCTGTATGAGGACAAGTTAGCACCCAGGTTATCAGGTACCATCTAACAAAAGCTGTAAGAGGTGTTATGCAGATGGGGAATTGATAAATCCTAGTAAAAAAAATTGATGCTTTCAAGACATTATGTGAGAGAGTACTTTTGTCCAAAAAATTATTGTGAGTATAATGTCCAGAATGAATCCCTTTTTAGCTTGATATTATCACTTCTCGTTTCGAAATCAATGTATAGACTTGTATTTGTGACTTTTTATCACTATTATAAACTTATGTACATTATTTTCTTAATATGATATCAGAACAGATATAATAATAAGATCATAAGTTTGATTTTGTCTCTATCATTTACTTTCATTAGCTTTAATTTTTGAAGAATTGATTATTCAATCTGCTATTAAATCAAAAAAAATATGATAATGAGATCATTTTTCACGTCACGACTCACTCATATTTTTGAGTCAGCAAAGCTTATAAATTCAATGAACAATAAATTTGTTTTGGTCAACATCTAGATCAATAAATAATAAAGTTCCATACTCCTTAAAATACTCAATCACGTAACTCAACCGTTTATTCATGAGAAGAAATGCAGTAAGCCAATGACATACCAAGTTCTTCCCCTAGGAGTACATATAATTCAAGTTATACATAGATCACCAGAAGCCCATTCAGATATGAGCCGGTGGCGGTTGAATTTGGTGATGACGCGGATTTGGTCCTGTAGGAACTTCCCTATCCGTCCGGATATGGGCCGGTGGCGGTTGAATTTGGTGATGACGCGGATTTGGTCCTGTAGGAACTTCCCTATCCGTCCGGATATGGGCCGGTGGCGGTTGAATTTGGTGATGACGCGGATTTGGTCCTGTAGGAACTTCCCTATCCGTCCGGATATGGGCCGGTGGCGGTTGAATTTGGTGATGACGCGGATTTGGTCCTGTAGGAACTTCCCTATCCGTCCGGATATGGGCCGGTGGCGGTTGAATTTGGTGATGACGCGGATTTGGTCCTGTAGGAACTTCCCTATCCGTCCGGATATGGGCCCGTGGCGGTTGAATATGTTGATGTGACCCGGATTTGGTCCTGTAGGAACTTCCCAATCCGGACAGATCTCTTCTGTTCCATGTTCCTGATTGAAGTGGAGCACTAGATTGTCGAGACCAACCTCGTGAAGAAGCTAATGAGAACTCTTGTGTTCGAGGGGAGTGTGCATCGCCGCTGCTAATGATCATGAAGGATGTCAAGATAATTATCAAGAAGCTGGATGCCAATGCACGATAGAACGACGATGAAGTTCCCTTGAAGAAAGCCATGTAAACCAAATGAGGAGAGGTTAATGATTAACTAAGCAGATACTGCAGATGGTAGAAACTGCTAGGGGTTATATATAGGGAAGATCATGTCTTGATGCGAGGAATTGAAAAGATTTCAGAGTTATAGGCATGATGCACTTGATCTGATTAGGGTGAGTAACAACTGTAACATTCATCGCATCTGATTTTCTTTCGTAATGTTCTGATTTTTTTTCTAAATAAATACAATGCATATAAACTCTTGATTCGTAATTGATTTTAATTCCTCCTTAAGGTTATATTCTTATCTAGATAAATGCAATGCTTAGAAAACCTTGATTGCCTTCATTCAGGAACTTCAATGGTAACATGCTTCGAATTTTCTTTCCTAATCTTTATGGTTTTCAAATTAACACAATGCATAGAAAACCTCGACAGTCTCCAACTTAATTGTTCGGACCATTTCGGAGCAAATTGTTTGGACATAAGCACATCATCATGTTCTGCTACACATATCAGTAGGATGGCGATGACAAACATTGCTTGTGCTTCCACATATGCTTTAGGAAGTTTATTACCAGAAAAAAGATCTTTCACTTGCCTGAGCATTTCTCGGAAAACCGGACAACAGATGACAACTTCATAGCAGCATTGACATTCAATGTGGCGATAGCACATCTGGTGTATCTTTCCAACTTGTCACTTCAGCAGATTGGCACTTCCCGTACCTGTATTTCCCACAAAGGGGCTATGTTCACAAATGGGAGCCGATTTGAACTCATGAATTAAGCAGATTGACACTTCTCAAATGGCATATCTGGTGTAGCATAGCGACAGAGCAATGGCAATGGGATTATCAACACAGCAATGGAGTCAACATAGCAATGGCATTGGCATTCAGCATGACAAATTAACAACAGCACATCTGGTGTATCATTTGAACTCGTGATTTTAGCAGATTGACACTCCCGAACCTGTATTTCATGACAATAGAACATTGTCTTGTCCACGTTGACACTGGGCATAGTTCTGTAACTGAAATCAAAAGCACCTACATGACCAAGTCCTGTCAACCGTTAAAAAATAAATCCATCTCCAGATACCACTCACAGCACAGGCAAGACAATTATGACATCACATATCAAAGGCCATCGGAATCCATTCAGTAATCTAGCAGCAGATCTATTTTAATCCGACTTGATCACTGTATTATCAAAAGCACAAGAGGGCTAGCTAGCAATTTGTTGAAAGAGGGCTCGGTTTGCAGAACCCAGTATCACCATCTAACCATGACCCTATATTCTGAAATACACCAAATCAAGATACATAAAAGAAAAGCTTGAAATAAAAAAGTGGCGGTAAAGAACGCAGCAAAGAATTCGCAATGGTTTGAGTCCAAATATCATTCATTACTATAGAAGCGTCTAAATTCTCTCAATTCAGCCAGACCAGATCTATAAAGCTGGTTGAACCAAAATAAAAATAAAAATTGTAACTTAATTCGCCGATTCACAAACTGGCAAACTCACATCAATAACGCAGAACAAGTTAACAACCATCATCTGAAATTCTTCCTCAAGAACTTAGAATCCCTCTTCCCATCTCCCAAACCAACTCCGCGAATCGCCTTCCGCTTCCTACAATTCGATCCAGCAACCGTACCCACACAGCCTCGATCACAAACTCAAGTGATAAACAGCAATCTTGAACCAGATGAAGCATTGATGAAGAGATGGGTGATATCCCTGAGCGGTCGTCTTCCCATAACCTTCCTATCCAACTTCTTGCATACACTCGACTCACGACCGGAGACATTGATATTCTTCAACAGAAAACGAGGGGCAATGTTCTCTTTGTTATCGTGTTGGAAACATACGAGCCTCGAGCACTTCGACACTAGTGTTGCCTCCATTGCTAGGAGATCAAGAGAGCAAAGAAACAGAAGAAGAAGGTGATGGGATTGGTGGCAATAAGAACGTCAGAATTGGGTTGAATTAATAGATGGGTTTGGTTGAAATTTTGAATGGGCAAATTTTGAGGGGTTTGTTTGACATTGTTTGTTCTTCAAAATTTGAAAGTGGCAGTAGTAAAATTTTTGAGGCAGAGGGTTTTCTGCCATGGTGAAATTTTGAATCTTTTTGGGTTTAGCGGTGTGGTTTTGGATACGCAGTTCCAAATATGACAGCGAAAAATGTGGAAAAATTTTGATAGAGATCTTAAGCGAATTTGGGAGATAATTTCCCTCCTGAGAATTGAAAATCACTGGGTGGGCGGTGGGCTTAGCTTGGTGCACTTTGAAAGAACAATATATAATAAAATTACAATATATAATTTAGAATATTATTAATATTTATAATAATTTTATATAAAAATAATATTTAATTATATTTTTCAAATGATTTATAATATAAATAATTTTAACATTTATATATGTTAACTTTATCTTTTTAATGGGATGAAAGAAATAACTTATATACCACCATGAAATGTCATTTTCAAGATAAGACATGTCCAAACACAAAGAAGAATCAATAATTGATGAATATGGCAATATGTCATCATTCACCATGAATAATGGTAAAAAAAACATGCCTTGGAGCAAAATTCCTATAAGCATGCATTTTTTTGGTCGGACATTTCGACGATCAGTCCCATTCCAACAGTGCTAATGGATTGGATGAGCTGACCCTGTTTGTGATGGTGACTTTGGATATCGTTTTACATTAGTGAGTTATGGATTGTTGGTCGCTATTTGAAAATGGTTAGCTTGATCGACCCTCGATTAGGCTATATTGTTTTTTACTGCTTAAACATTATTAACAATTATGCAAAGCTATACCCTAATACTAAGTAGATCCAAAAAACTTCATTATTCACTGAATTATCACTCTTTATTGGTCTCTATGATCAGTTGCTAAGAACCTGTTACCTCTTGGCAAGATCGACGGTCGTTGTCTAGATTACAAACCAGCTTTTACGAGTTTGAAAAATATATGGCTATCAATGGCAAAAAGATGTGATCATTTGTGAACGGATTAAAAAATAAAACTACTTCTAATTGTCGAGTTTTTCACATTTGGTCAACATTTTCAAAATATATCCACACTAGAGAAAACAAGAAGCAAAAATGTGTTACGTTTGCGGACACTGTTGAATTTTTTGATACAACTATAACATAACAAACCATCGATCACTCGATCCATCAATAAAGAATTTGACAAAGAAGTTATACTCATGTTTGCAACATCAATGTGGTGGGGGCCATGAATAGAAACTTTGATGATAATTGAACACAAGATTATGGAAAAAGCAAAGATACAAAGTGAGGGAAAAGGATTCTGATGTGAAGGAACTATAAAGTTTAAAGTGGAAATTTTGTCTCATCTTTTTGGTGAATACATTATTGTATACACTCATCTAAGCAGTTCAGTATGGTTCCTTTTTAGCCAAACCAAAGGGAAAAAAGTGATGGCAAAGACGCTACATAAAGAAGCCAGTTGTTACGTTTCACTATCGGCATACCTCGATCACGATTCACGACGCTAACATTAGTTTATATTTGATTACGAGTTCGAATCCTAGATCCTGAAATCTTGAATGGACGACATTTTATGTCATTGTACATAAAGAAGCCTTAGGTCGTGAATGTCGATCCTAGATTTCAAGTCCTCGTCTTGTGTTGCAAGTCCTAGGCCCCTGGGGATCGGATTGTGGCCCTTGTACTGAATGATCGGTCGAGGCTGGCGATGAACTTAGAAGGTGGTCCATTTGCACTGGGGTTCATCGTCCATTTTCTCTTTCTATGAAGGATTGATGGTTGCTTAAATCACAGAAACAGATGGTATATGCAGAAGATTGAGACAGATCGCTTAACAAAATGAAACTTCATCGTATTTGACATGATGAGAGTTACATCTTAGCAATATGGCTAGTTAATCGCACTACTTTTTTATTCACTTGTCAAAATATTACTACATGTTCACTACAAACTAGTTTGAGCATCTCATAAACCAAGACCTAAAGCATCACTATCCTATGAAATTGCAATCCAAACCAAAGAAAAAGGAGAACAAGGACTTCACTGCCCATCTTTTTCCCCTATGAAAAGCCAAAGCCCCCCCTCGTCATAGCTTATCCCCACACTCTCCCAATCTTCACAATCCTGGAAACCCCCAAAAACCCATACCAAATTCGCACAAACCCAAACCCCAAAAATCCCATTTCATGTAAACAACAAAACTATCATTAAAATCTTCATCTCAATTCTAAACTTCTTGTACATAATCTTTGAATTCCATCAATCCAATTAAAGTTAGTTATCGACAGGGAAATTGTTAGACACTGCAACAACTGTGATCACTGTTTTTATTCATTGGTGGGATAGAGATCAAGTTTTGCAACAACCAAAGCAAAGTGGCATACAAATCACCAAGTGGGCAACTCTGGATTTCCAAGCAGAGGAACAATATGCACCAAAACAGCCACAAAATAACCAGAGGAGAAAACTTGCGTCAGCAATGAAGGGCAATGGAGGAGGAGAGATCGTGCAAGTCCAAGGCGGCCACATTATCCGCGCCACGGGCAGAAAGGACCGTCACAGCAAGGTCTATACCGCGAAGGGTCCGAGGGACCGGAGGGTCCGGTTATCCGCGCACACGGCGATCCAGTTCTACGACGTCCAGGATCGCCTAGGATATGATAGGCCGAGCAAGGCGGTCGACTGGCTGATCAAGAAAGCGAAGCCCGCGATCGATAAGCTGGCCGAGCTGCCTCCCTTTGATCCCAACAACATGAATGATGGAAATCTAGGAGGCGGTGGTGGTTCCAGTAATATGGGGTTAGATGATCATAATTCGGATTCGTCAGAGTACGGAGTTCAGCTCCAGAGACATATGCACACACAATCTATCCACGATACGATGAAATCGTTCTTTCCTACAACTTCTGTCGCGAATTCTATAAATTATGAAAACTATCAGACGGATATGATATCCAGAGGGGGAAGCCAGACGCAGGATCTGTGTCTGTCTCTGCACACTTTGCAGGACCGGAATCTGATTCACGGTCAGACGGCAACAGACGAGGGTAACACAACACATAGTCATGTCTCGACCGATCATCAAGGGCTATTTCCTGGGTCAGTTACCATGGGGTTTGATTCGAACGGTGGATGGCGGGATAACCAGCCACCGGATATCGGGCAGTTTTCGAGGCTGATGGCGTGGAGTACTAGTGGCAGCAACGGCGGTGGCGATGGAGGAGGAGGAGGAGGAGGAGGCGGAGGAGCTGCAGGGCTGATATTCAACTCTTTGCCAATGCCATCAGCTCAACAAGGCTTGTTTGGTCAATCAGGAAATTCGTTTGCTCAGAGGGGTACCCTTCAGTCCAGTTACTCTCCGTCGTCTGGTCACGCCTGGGATGACCTGCCGGATCATCACAAGGCGCAGTCGATGCATCATGCCGGAGCCGATGGGTTCATGGGGTTCTATGTTCCATCAGGGATTCATGATGGAGTTGTTTCCAATAAGGATTCAGCTTCCCTGTCTCCGAATTCGAGCCACTGATGGAACTTAACCAAGCAAAGTATGTGACGATCCTGTTTCATTAGGTATACTACACTTCCCATGTTTTGTTTCCCCCTTCTGCTCTGTTCTCTTTTGAGATATATGAGAATATTGTTTGGTGACACGATGCTTATCCTCGATTCTGGAAATTCGATGACGATAGTAATTCCCGAGATTCGAAGAGATCCGAGAGGAGAGGCAGTTATCACTTGGATGCAAGATTTGAGCGCAATGTATCCTTGCTACCCTTTCGAAACTTGTAATGGAACAGAGAAGCCGTTCGTGTCTAGTCGATTTTTGCATTGTTGCATCTGTCTTCAAGTATCTATTCTGTCGTTGCAAGTTTTGCTCAAACTGTGAGCCTGTGAGATATTCATTATCTTTTTCTGTTATCATCATCTTGTCTCAATGAAGCAAAAAGGACGTGTTCTTTGTTGTTCTTTGGTTCACAATGACATTGTGCGAACTGGGCAAGGCTAGCAGGTGCTCAAACAACTCCCATGCCCTCACTCTATTTAGAACTTTAGTTCATTTTTGGGTTTATCTTTTTGACAGGACCAGATTGCCTTCCTCGACCTAAGATCATATTTAGATTCAGGAATTTGTTTTCCTCCTTACTTGAAATTAGTCCCACCGCGATAATGTTCGAAGATGTGTGACCTCCCAGGAAATCCTCGGCACATGTTCTAAAAGGTTCCTTAGAATTGATAGAACTTGACGGGTTGATGTTGTTCCCATGATTCTCGACTTGTCTTAATATACCGTAACCAGCACTGTTCATAGTCCTCCTTCGTGGATCTTGTTCAAAACCTCGAAAACTCGATGGTGGTCAGAATGATTAGAAAGAACTCCAGTTAAAAAATTTCATCACATTGAGATTTGTACTCCAGTTCGTCTTAACTTCTGCTGCTAGTGGCATTTCACGCGAAGGAAGTGAACACATTAAATTCATAGATGACCATATCATATGCATGTAATGCACACAGATTATTCAGTTTTGATGGTGTGTTCAGTGTAATAAGTGATACACCCTCCGTATCATAAATTTTCCATCGTTTTATCATTTCGAAATGTTTCAGTCTTTTTGCATTATTTTTTTATATGGTAAATTTTATGTGGCTAGACATTAAAATAGGTGGAGAGAATAATTTTATGTGTTTAAGAATTAAAATTGAAAACGAAAAAACATAGAACTAAATTTACGTGTTAAGAATAAATATTATAAAATATTATGTTTTATCGTCGTTATACAAATATCCAATCTTGCATTAATGTATATAGCATATTAAAAATTATAATAATTTTGAAATAGAAGAAGTAATATCACGTGGGATGGAGGGAGTATTTACTCAGTAGCTGTTGTGATTGCAGCAATGACCTCTCAAACAAGGCAAACTAACCGTTGAAACAGGCATTCACCATTTCACTTGCCATTATCTCTACTTGTGATAAATCGATAAGTGGGTCCCTCCATAAATGCTGATCTTTCACTTCAGAATTTATACTTTGTGTTTGATAGAATCCACATCAATTTTCTGAAGGAAAATCGGTCTTTCAAATAAGGGTTCGGGTGATTTGTGTCGTCATGTGTGGTTAAAGAGACAAAGATTAAAATAACAATAAGAAAACTTTAAGATTGTATTATCCACACTATAAATTTGTGTGTGTTGGTTTTGACAATTGAATCTCTTTCTTTATTTTTTGTGTTTTGACAACTGAATGTGTTTTTTTGACAACTAAATCTTATTTATTTATTTATTATGAATAAATCTTATTTACTTTAGTTCTAAACATACGTGTATCACATATAAATTCTTCCCGATCATCTTTCAGATAGAGATAAAAGACGGGGGTGGGTGAAGGGGGGTAGGTTTCGTGAGTTTGGTTAGGGATTTTTAAAAGGGTAGATGTAATGAGAGACATTGAATTTCATACGGCCGCCTACCTCTATGAATGTTAGTGTTTTTTAGTTTATTGACCCCTCTGTAACTTTGATAGACAAATGACCCTGTAGATAAATGACAACGGTGAGTCTGTTCAAATAGCCTCCAAGAACATCTCCAATGGACATGTCAACTTACATGCCATAGGGATAATAAAAAAAAGTATCACAAAATGTGTTACTCTGATGCATCAAATTTTTCTTATCAAATTTTGACAATTATTATTTATTGTGTCATATTTAACAATCAAAATGACAAAAGTCATTTTATGACAATCCAACATTATAAGAGAAAAAGCCAAACATGGAAAAAACAAAACAAAATAAAGATGCTACAATATCCTACCCATTGATCAAACAACATTATCAAAAAATAACATAATAGCATTGGAGCTATAGTCAAATTATAACAAATCTACTCTATACTAGATGAAATTTGTCGAGGTTATAACTTGGTCAGATATTTATTGATTTAGTCTTTTTTTTCTTTGCCGGGATTTTTTTGACCAAGTGAATAAGTATCCAAATAGTTTGTTAAGATTAGATATTTTTGGATTTAGTCATTTTTTCTTAGAAAGTGAATAAGTTATCCAAATAGTTTTTTAAGATCGAAAATTTCTAGATTTAGTCATTCGATAATTCATGCTAAAATCGAAGTAAACAATATCTACCAAATTCTTCATTCCCACAATTAATAGATCCGTGCAATATCAATCAAATAATAATACTCTTTTCGGGATAAAATAGATATCGTATAAATTTTAAATAAATCTTAATATATCTTATAAACTATATATATTTCAACAAAATAGTTTAAATAACATTTAAATTATAGATTTGATCTCAGTGTCTATATCTCCATAAAGTAATAGAATCTATTTTTATTAGTTTCGTATACAACTACACGGATGTATAGACTAGCTTGCACTATTTATTATCAAAATACAAACTTCATTTACTAAATTTAGCTATAATCAATTTATCATTACGGATGCTCTTATCCCTACTAATTTGGACTTTCCTTTCAAAATATGAACTCGTCGAGATGAGTAACTTAATAATTTTTAACCATGAAATTAAGAATTAGAGCTCTCATCCAGAGATCAAGAAACAATCTCTATCCCCATAAATTTGCAATTATTTTTGTTCTCTTCCCCTCAATCCTGTCTCCCCTTTAGCAGATTCAATGGACTAAGATGGAGATCATGAGAGGATAAATAAAGCTACACACATCGATGGAATGTGATGGGCCTGATAAAAGAAAAACGGTATTGGGCCTTAAATTCAAAAGGTACACGTCAATGGATTGTGATGGCAAAAAGGCATTACGTATGATGGGCCAACATGGCAACCGTCCTCAAAATGCTGTCATCTAGAACGGGGATGACATCAATGGGCTGAGGCCCGAATGGAAAATCATGAAAAAATGATGCTAATACCGGGCTGAGGCCCAACAAGTACTTGCCATCTTTGGCAACCCACGACCTTTAATTTATTAAAATTATTATCATTAATTTTTTATTTTTTTTGTAATTGTCTATTTTTTGAATCGTATCCGGGAGCATCTATACAGAGGAAGGATAAAGCTCTGCCAACAGGTGCTTTTTCCGTTCACATAATTAGAACTCAAGATTCGCTTAAAGAGAACAAAACTTCCAACATTGGACTAACAAGTGTTGGTGACAATCCATTGTTTTTTTTATATAAAATCATCAATGATTCTGTACATAAGCTAAGGTCGAATACTGTATATGAAATCAACCACTACATAGTCAAATTGCACACCTTTTTTTTTCTTTTCTTTTGATAAAGATTGCACACTTGATTACTACCAACCAGAAAAGTAGCCAGGTTCATCAAACAGGTCCCACTTTCCCTAAGTAATTTCGTCCCTAAAAAAAATACTTACACCCCCCACAACATTGCTTCATTTCACCAAATTCTCCTGATCTTTTCCACCCATTTTGTTCATCTCGTTTGTGTTTCTGATCAACACCTACAAATCATGAGTAACTCCAATGACGATTACGATATCTTCCCTAACACGAACACGACTAACATAAGCGAAATGGTGATACTCAGCGCGGGACTTTCCCTAGCATTCGTGATCGCCATCGTGTTCATCCTCTACATATATGCGAGACTCGTTCTCAGTCGTCAAGCTAGGCAGCAACAACGTGAATTCGACTTCCAAGTGTCAAGACTATTTCGTGTGGATCCACCGCCTAGGACAGGGCTGGATCCAAAGGTCATGGCTACCATACCCATATTCAAGCTCAAGAACACAGGCGGTGCTGATCAGGGAAATGTTGTGGAATGTGCGGTTTGTTTAAGCGTGATATAGGCAGGGGAGTTCGTTAGGAGTTTGCCTAATTGTAAGCATGTTTTTCATGCTGAGTGCTTAGGTAGGTGGCTCAGTGGCCATTCGACGTGCCCTGTATGTCGCACGGAGGCCACGCCACGGCCCATTCCTGAGCCTAGGGAGCCACCAGCTATGGGTTGGTTCATGGGCGTCATGGCATCGCCTTTTGCGGTGGAGGAAGGGACTTCCGATGGTGCAGCTCCGAGCTTAGCAGGCAAGGCCGGTGGGTCGAGTTTCAGATTGACTTCTTTTACAAGGATGCTTGGTCGAGATAGAACAGGTCTCCTATAGGCACTTAGCAGGAAAAGGGTTAGTTCAGCAGAGACAAGGCGATTTCGCCTTTTTAGTTTTGTGGGCAATCTAGGGCTGGAAGATAGTTGTTAACCAGCTTCATTTACATTGTGTATGTTCAAGGACTGGTATACCTATTCTTCCTACAACTTTATTTTACCCAGCTTGATATGATAGAGTTAATCATACAAAAGGTTATATTGATTTTTGTCAAAGCTTCCTCGATCAGTTTTCTTCTAGCTATTTGCCTCCTATCCGAATCTGCGACTGCAGGGGGGCGGCTTCTTTAATTCCGATGATTTTCGTTCTGGTTTGGCTTATTCACAATCAAGGTTCTTCAGTGTTCCAAAACTCTGAAGGGCATCTAAACAGAACAGATTACTGGAATGTTTTCGATTTTGATTATATTTTTCATTGGTTTGCTCCCCTTCACACACACACTTAACTATTCCCTTTGAGCTTCGGAGGACCCTTTTAGCATTGTGTTCGGATGACTTGGTAGTTGTTACTATCTGAACTTTTAAGATTGATTTCAACCAAATATGAGTTTTTTTTTTTTTTTTGGGTATGGCCAAATAAACGAGTTTTTGTGCTTCTTGATTCCGAAAGTTTCATTAACAGCAATGATGATTAACACAAGAATGTTGTTGTAGATTTCCCACCTACAGCAGCTATTCTGTTGGATGATTGGATCTGTCTGATTTTTTCTTGACAGAACATTAAGGATTTTTTTTTTTGGGATCAAATTAAGAATTAGTTTTAGTCAACCGACTATGCAGGAGATATTTTAGAAGACAGCTATCTAGAGGTACAGGTTAGTAAGAAGAAGAAAATTGACAAATGAGAGAATGATGAACCAAGAACAGGAGCTGCATTTAATTGGATACAAATTGTTGATAATATGTTATTCATATCCGATAAGGTAAAAATATTACCAATTCATATTTAGATCATGGGTTACTATAATTATAGATAATAGGATTTGAGTAGAAAGTTGGAACCATTAGGTTTAATATGATATAAGAGCCCATTAGATTTGATATGATTTTAGAGTCCATTAGACCCAACGACCAACCTTTCGTGTCACCCAAATATATGTAAGTGTTTCCAACCCAGAATATACATTCACAAGAAGATTGGTTTTGAGTTGGATTTCCAAATGTTTAATAAATACTATCCAGTATTCCAGATAAGAGGGATACATGGTTGTTTTAGATAAGAAATTGTCACTATTCAGAAAAATGACTTCTCAACTGGTTAACCAAAATTTATTTTCTCAAGGTAACAACTTGCCTAAGCCGATCAATGAAAAGGAGCTAAGCTCCGAATCGATCCTACATCCTAGAAAGCCAGCTAACACCACATATTGTCGGATGATTCCTAGAATCCTACCTAAACAAGCATGCTAAGTTGTTATAGGAAGATCATTACAATTGCAAAGAACAGGAGTTGTAACGTCCGAACCTCACTGGAGCTGTGGTACCTGCTCATATCGGCACTTGACGGGTTGTCCGAGCTAGAAGTAGTCGAAGTCGTAGAGAAGTTCCCAGATACCACTGCGCTGCAGACATGACAAAAGCAATGCTTCAAGTCAAACATAACTAACTTGTGTTCTTTTTCCAGTTAAGATGACTACTAGACAAAGTTCGGGGACTGGTGCAAGAAGATGGTTTCTGACCAAAGAAATCAAGGCCTGTGATCAGGCCATCAACAATCTACTTGCAATTGAACAACGAAAAAACAGGTCTCTCTTCAGTCTTGGTAGGAGAGTGTGTATAGGAAGCACGGAACAGGAGATGATACGCAAGACATATAACGCCATTGAAAAACTCGAGCACTAATATATCTGATCCAGTATCACACTTTCTCTGGCCTTGGACTCCAGTTTCTACATGAGATTCCCCCACTCATAGGAAGTTAGCATGTTGCTTGTTAGTATTTCCAATCTTCAGTTGTCTACGCCACATAACGACCTCAAACAAACGCACATGAATTGATGTCCAAGTTTATTGGAAGCAGAGTCTAGAAGGTTGATATCCTAACATGGTAGTTGAGCTTATACAAGATAGATGTAATCACTTGCTAAATCCACCATCCTTTCGGTTAGGACCAAATCAAGATGTGACTTGCATAATCCCGCCTTCATGTCAAGATACCGTCCACTTTGCACTCGCAATTGAAACCCTTATTCATATATTAGTTCCGCGCCCTCCTAAATCCACATCTTGTCTCACAACCTCTCAATCGATGCGGGATTACCCAACAACCATGACGAATGTAACAACAACAACACAATCCCAATTCGAACACGAAAAAACTAAAGCCAATGTATCACGTACCTTGATTCAAACTTGCAATTACCATGACCTGGAAAAAAAAAACACCAACAAAACCAAACCCCACACTCAATCAGCGACCCCAAGCAATCAAACCAAACCAAACCAAAACAATCAAAACTTCCATTCATTTTCCCATCACTCACTGGGATCAAGCGACGTCAGCGCCGCAGCGCCCTGGAAATCACAGTCCTCCTCATTCATCCCATTCTTCCCACAATACACATTGAAAGCAAACGAGGCCATCCCGATCAAATCGCTCTCATCATAGCACACCCCGCCGGCCTGGATCGGGCCGCAGTCGGCCCCGCCGGGCCCACAGGCCCAGTCCAGGGCGGCCTGTAGGGATGCGTCGTCGGCGTTGTTCTTGGCTACGCACCATAGCTGTTGCGTCACGCCGGCGGCGGCGGTCGAGAAGGCGAGGGTGAGGAAAAGAAAAAGGGTGAGAGCGTTTAACATTTTGATGACAGCAGTGAATGTTATTAGGGTTTTGATGATGGGATTACCGAGGGAGTTGATTTGGGGCTTTTTGTTAGAATATGACCGTTGTGTTTTGTTTTGTTTTGGGGGAGAGTGATTGACCGACAAGGTGAAGTGAAACAACTGACAAGGATTAGGACGATAGAGGAAGTTTGCACGTGAATACGGATTTGCTTGAAATCTATAGTACTCCCACCCATTCTCATTCCTATGATTCGGTATTTAGATATGTATGTATTTAATTGATGTGAAATTTTACGAGAAAAAAATATAAAATATTATTTTAATGATAATGAGATTTATTATATCAATTAATAAAATAGATAATGAATATATTCCATCAAATATAATTAATTTAATTTTTTTAGATTAAAAATTTACTAAAAGATGAAAAATTACAAAAATTAGGACGGAAGGAATAATATAAAAATTTGGTATATAAAAAATGTGAGTAAGTGAAAAGAGAAAAGTTAATGATAAAACTAATGATGTGATATAAAATAAGAGTATTTTAAATGTTTTAATAATAACATTTTAAGGTTGCTTTTTATGAAAGTATTATAATTATGTGAGATTTTTATTTTAAATAATATATCATAATTTATTTGAAACAAAAATAATTTATTACTTCTCCGCCCAATTCAATCTAGATGATGAATGAAGAATCGAACAATATGTTCTTGAACTATATCACCGGTAGGAAAGGTTTTTTATTAGAACGCAATGGGTTCATTCAAAAGAATTCTATCATCAATTGGAAAGACAAAATGTAATTATATGTGAAATCTCATGTCGAAATAAATGATCCAACACCCACCAAGTATCAAAATTTACAGTAAAGACTCCATTGTTATCATAAACATGTTAGAACTACTAAAAGTACCTACTAACCCAAAACATAACTACCCATTGGTCAGAACAAAGATGATAAAGAAATCGTTAGAATGTGCAAATAGTTCATTCAAAGGCCCATCGGTTCTCCTGCCTGACTTCCTCCTCCTCCTGAGGGGTGTAATCATTCTTGATGTTGAAGATCGCCCTGATCTCCTCCGGCTTCTTTCCTCTCATCATGTCCGCCACGGTACTGCAACTCAAGTCCAGGAGACCCTTGATGTTGAGATAATTAGCAGCCTGTGGATCAAGGACCGAAAGGATTGTTGAATAAACTGAACAAAGATAATATTCAGAGCACAGAGAGCAGACGCTAAACTACCGCCTTACATCTGACTAATAAAACTAAAATGTTTAACTACGATGTGTGTTTATTCAATAATGAAATGAGCAACCATTGTAAGAAAATAAGCTTTCGACAGAGTGCTTTATATTATGGGAGTTATGCAAAACTTTCTAGAGTAATAACCGACACAAAAGGATATGCAGATGTCCTAGAGCACTCTACGCCCTACAGTTAGGTTCTACTTAAACCAGATCATGGAAATCAAATCACGAACAATGTATCAAAAATTGTTTGTTGCCCAAGAATCATTACTAAACGAATAACCATCACTGGGAACCACATCGCACAATCTCGTCTTGATCCAAAGGTTGAGAATCGCGTAATCAACACAACCATACTAAATCGTGAAGTAACGCTTCCAAGTAAAAAACTATGATATGGAGTCAGCATATCAACACACCCCGAAACCCCAATCGGCAATTCCAACACAAAACCCTAACCCTAATCACATCCAAAAGCCAGCTCGAATAAAAACTCAAAGACTCACCAGAATGATATCAAACAAGATATCCTGATCAACATCCATGAAGTTCTTATCCCACTCCTTGATCTCCTTTTCCTTCTCATTATCCTTGTAAAACGCATACTCATCCTTCTCCCCAGAAAACTCCACGTGCTTCTTGCAGTACTCGATCACCTTCGCGAGTATCTTGGCCGTGACGTTCGGCAGCGGGATCTCGCCCTCGGAGAAATCTTCCTCCAGCGACTGCTTGATCGTCTGAGATTCCATCGCCACCGCCTCCGGCACCACGAATGTCTCCCCGTCCGAGCTCCTCAGCACCACCACCTTGGTGGTGGGGGCTGGAGTAGATTTCGACATCGCTTTTGGCAGATCAGGAAAGTGAGGGCGAATGGGAACAAGGGGACTAGGGTTTGGGGTTTAGGGTTTGGGGCGGGTGTTTTGATAGGATTGGAAGGGTTTTCAAGAAAATGAAATTATTACACTAAGGGATTGATAAGATATTTATGTGAATCTTTTGACTTCTTAATTTTCTATTATAAAAGATTTACCATTATCCATAACACAATCTTTGCTTGAATCATGTTTATAGCAACAGTTTTTTAGATTAAATTGATGTAAAATCATATATCATTTATTTCTTTATTCTTATGAACTTTATTGTAATCTTCATAGTATATCTAATAGGAATTTTTTTCCAAAAGTATTTCCTAAAAAATCACATTAACTTTATGTTATTATTGTGATTGAATATAAATATCGCTATATCTATATAAGCCAAACATTCAATTCTTAAAAAGAAATTCTTGATATTTTTATTTTTTAAAATCAAATTCAGAAGGAAAATCTATATCAAAAAAATTCAGAACAAAAATCAATCTAGTTTGATTATAATGACAATAAAGTAATAATAGTTTTTTAATAAAAATAAGTAACAGTAAAAATTGCTCATAAGGAATAACAATAGACCAAATTTCACTGTTTTGAAATTAAAAAAAATCAAACAAATAAAAAAAATGAATGATATGAATTTTTTTTCCCCTATTGTTGCTGCTGCTTTCCTTTTTTGATAACTTTTCTCCGTGCAAAAATATAGATAGCTTCAAAAAATTGTTAGATACATCGTGAACTCTAAAAGACAAACTTGATTTGTAGACCAAAAATCTCCATCAAGAGCTAATGACAAAAGGGTTGTGAACTTGATGAGATCGAATGAATCCCCAGGACACCACTGCACCGCCATTGTTTCCTGGTAACAAGTAGTAATCGCGCTAGTTTGCCTCCTCACCACCAGAAATGATCACAATGCCATAGACACTTGAAGCTCATGATGGAAGATTCGCATCACCAATCTATGGTGTTGCGATCATTTTTGTTTCTGGTTGCTCGCTCATGATGTATAGGCGCCCCTACACTGTAAAATGTAATAGTATCATGATCTGTCACGAGCCTCGTTCAGAGCCAAGAAGCAACACGGCCTACCAGTACCACTACATCCTTTGGACTCCTTCGGTAGCAGATTCCTGCGTAGATCATCACGCATGCATGATTTAGAGCAATTTTAGGAGTGCAGAAAACGATCAGGGTGTCGAAAGATCAAAACCAATAGCTCACTATATTTAGAGTCTAGCAAAAACACTTTTGACACCCAAAGCACAACAAAGGCATCAAGCTCTATAGGCCTCAGGCCAGACTCCAGGCAGAGTACAGTAAATCACACACAGGGCTGCGACACATTTCACATAAAAACGGAAACTGGAAACTTGCCCTAGAGAATACTTCCAAAGTCAAGAGACTTATAATCCAAAGCAAACTGCAGAACAAAGTGCCTAGAGTATATCAGTATCACAATTGTGTTGCTGTATTGGTGACCCAAAAAGCGAGACCATGTCTTCCGCTTAATAGAAAACTCCAACAAAGAAACACACTACACTGACCCTAGCAATCTTCCTGTCAAAATCTTGAAAAGCAATGAGCTAAATATTTTACTGGACTAGTTCTGCTTCTTATCAGATTCCAGTTCCACAGTAAAACAAAGCTACAGACCAAGGCTCAGAAAGTAAGACAAAATCCCTGCGGCCAACATTAGAGGGGAAAAGTTGAAATTCGGAAAATAAATCCCTCGTTACAACTATATCATGACGTATTTTCAGTGGCGGCATAGTCAAGGGGTAAAAGCAACTGGACATGCACAACAGGATGGTAATATGCAACTCCTGGGGTTCCAAATGGAGCGAATCCAGTGTAATTTAGTACATATATTACATCAGCCCGAAAATTCCTACAAATTCTGAGTACAATACGATTGTGTCAGAAAGGAAAGAAAGGTAAGCGTACAAAAAATTTAGACCCATCTAAGAATGAATAGACAACAATATGATTATTAACTCAATATTGCAACTAACAATGAAAGATGCAAAGCATGATTAAGGGAGATTTTCTCATATTTCCAGCAACAAGCAAATAACTACAGTATGCGAGAACAACTCCAGGTGATAAAAAACATCAACAGGTACTCAGCAAACAATTATGAAACATTTACCAAGTCATCTGGTTATCTCAAATAATATCGACTGTTTTATGTGTTTTGAGCTAGTACCATGCTTGGACCTCAGAGCCAAGAACACGAGCGTAATGAGTCACCACTGATTACATGACGTACAGGGAAGCAAGTCGTTACAATTCACACAAAACAAAACAAAGGAAACTTGCCCTAGAAGGAACCTCCAAATGCAAAGGACATGAAAGAAAAGCAAACTGCTAATAAAGTAGCTCCCAAAAAAACAATATGGAAAACATGCATTATTAGCCAGGCATACTTGTTTTTGAACTCGATGACGATGCATAAATTGTCACCTTCTTGAATCAGACCAGAGGAAAGAAACATTTTACATCTCTAAAAACCCATCAACCATGAACTCCATTCTCTTGACAACAGCAACCTTAGTTCTTCTGTTCATCATTTCTGTAGCTTCAGCTGCAAGCCAAGGTACCCATAAGCAATATCATCGAAAAACCTACAAACAAAGGTTCAAAGCATGGCAAAACCACTATGGAAAACAGTACAAGGACAAAGATGAGTGGGTCCTGAGATTCGGAATCTACCAAACAAACCTACAGTTCGCAGATTTCATCAATTCTCAGAACCTCTCGTTCTCACTTGCAGACAACAAATTTGCAGACCTGACAAATGATGAGTTCAAGTCCATGTACTTGGGTCTCTTGAGCGACGAGCTACCAAGGGTGAACAGTGAGGACAAAGTTAACAATGTCAAGCTGATATCCAGGGATGACTCTGTCCCAGATAGTATCGATTGGAGGAAGAAAGGAGCAGTTACCCCAGTCAAGGACCAAGGCCAATGTGGTAGCATCTACAATATTTCCTCTTTTCTGTTCCTATATTAAGAAATGATACCCTTACACATCAATATTTGCATGATGCAGTTTGAGTTCGAAATTCCCATGCCGTTGGACATATGCTAAGAGCTCGTTTCGCTTTCTCTCTCTTTCAATTTACCTTACAACTTCCCTATGGCTTTAGACTGATGGAAACCTGCCCAACTGCAGGAAGTTGCTGGGCATTCTCTGCAGTTGCAGCAGTTGAAGGAATAAATCAAATCAGGACAAAACAGCTGGTTTCATTGTCTGAACAACAGCTAGTAGACTGCGACAAATCAGACCAAGGATGCAATGGAGGACTCATGGAATACGCTTTTACTTACATTCAAGAGAACGGAGGGTTAGCCACTGAAAAACACTACCCCTATACAGGAAAAGATGGTAAATGCAGTGAAAAGATCGCTGAACCCAGAGTAACAATAGACAGGTTTGAGAAAGTACCCGAGAATGATGAATCAATCCTTCAATTAGCAGTTGCTCAGCAGCCTGTATCAGTTGCAATTGATGCCAGTGGTCCCTTGTTCCAACTATACTCCGGAGGAATCTTCGATGGATATTGTGGCACTAGTCTGAATCATGGGGTTGCAACAGTTGGATACAGCAACGAAAATGGTACCAAGTATTGGATTGTTAAGAATTCCTGGGGCTCAGAATGGGGCGAAAACGGCTACATACGACTCCCACGTGATATAGAGTTTAACACAGCAGGAGCTTGTGGCATAACCAAGATGGCAAGTTTCCCGGTTATAGATGCTTCACCATGATTCTATAGCAAACACTGGCTCAGGCAGTAACTTCATACAAAATTCTAGTAAAATAAGATTTAACCGTGGTCTTAACTACAGTTTACCGTCAAGATTTCCGGTTGTCTTAATATTATACAGAAATTCATGGCAACGAACAAGAAAGCATGAGCATGTCTTCTTCTGATACCGCAAAAGAATTCTCACATGAAGTAGGTTCCATGGTGCTAGCGAATTAATATATCACCAGAGTATCACGTGATTGTCCTTTCCGTCATGGTAATAATATCGTGACAATTAATCCTAAAAGCACAAACGCCCCACATTAATAGTATCATGGAAGTAAGTTCAATAATGAGAAGCAAAAAGTTTTTTACTGCACCGAGAAGAAAAAAGCAAAGAGTTTCTCAATACTTTTCCAGGAGATCGTCAGATAGCTGAAAGTCTTATTCTAAAACTACAATACGATACCACTTATAGGTCATGAGCACCTACTTTGTCATGAGCACCTATAAATGCATTGTATCCGCGCAACCAAACATGCTCTATTTAGACCATTCTATTCGATTCATTATTATACATAATCATATACTCCCTCATTTGACTCGACACGAGAATTTATGCGAATATTGAATTTGTATGAATTTTGATGAAGAATGAATATTTTTTTGTGTGGTAATAGGGTTTACTGTAATAGTTGTAAGAGAAATTAGTAGACGTATTGTAACAGATGAGATTGATTTGACATTTTTTTATGTTAAAGACTTACCAAAATTGAACACGTTTCATTTATTTTAAAACTGACCAAAAAGAAAAACGTTTCAATTAATTTGGCACGGGAGTACATTTTTTTTCACTTAGAAAATCTCTTTTTACCAATAAGTACAACAAACCTCTATCTTAATATCACTATAATTGGAAAAATTTTCAAATAATTCTTTACTATTAAAATGATCCAGGAACAGGGTGTTAAACTGACTAATAAAATTCACCAATGAGAAGTTCTAAACTACAAGAGTAACCTAGAGAGAAACATGAAGGGATTTGCATTCTATTATGTCCCTTTTCAGCATGTAGATGAGGAGGTTGGGATGCTGTCGATAACTCTTGTTGGCGAAAAAGTTTTCAAAAAATTGTGCAAGTGACCTGTGACCATGAGCAAAAGGAAGAACAAGAATGAATGAACACCACCCTAAATCAGACATCAGTACTAGGCCATGGTCAATTATAAATCGTGACACCTTAAAAAACACAGCAGCGAAATCATGTAACTATTTGTATTGAGTCACCATTGATAAAAATGTGACAATTACTAGAGACAATCCAGAGTGGTGAAATCAGAACACCAAAAACAGACAAACCAATAAATGAAAGTGTTGTCTCGAAGTAGTAAACTAGATGCAACAATTACCCTTCAGTCACATCTTCTCTTTCGCAGCATTTGTTTTCTGGAAGATTGTAATGAAAGTGTTAGCTATTCCCTAACCTCATGGCAAATCCCTCAAATGATGGCGTCGTCTTCTTGACTTGAAACGACGACCGAACAGAAGGAAAGCCAAGACAAGTCCAATGATAACCAACTGGAAAATTGCAAACAGCTTTAACCCTGCGGCCATCAAACAACTCCCTGTTTAAGTTAACGTGTAATTCTGAACTTTAAAAAGTAAAAGAAAAGTTGAAAAAATGGTTTTCAAGCACCTTTGGGATTTTGAATCCATTCATCATATTTTCCACCGAGTTGTCTCCCCTTTATATTGATAGAAGATCGATGATTGATGGTCGGTCGATGAATTAGAGGCTTGTATTCAAGATTCCCACCCATAATGCATGTATTTGGACAATTGATGCTGCTGTCGTACTCATCACTACCGTCGCAACAATCTGCCGATTAGATAAATGCGACATCTGATTAATCTTCTTA
This sequence comes from Drosera capensis, assembly GCA_001925005.1. Lineage (NCBI taxonomy): Eukaryota > Viridiplantae > Streptophyta > Magnoliopsida > Caryophyllales > Droseraceae > Drosera > Drosera capensis. The sequence continues at coordinate 22,374 of LIEC01007353.1, forward strand.
TAATTGTGAAGTGTGAAAGCAGTTACAGATACCAAGCTTCTACTGATACCAGCATAAGATGGAAGGGCCTTTTTTGCTTTGGCATAGGCACGTATGCATAGCCACAGCCCACATGAGGCACATATGAGGAGAAGAAGATTCACGTAGAAGTAAAAGAGAAGCACATAAGGAAGAATGCTGAGACATAGATTTCTTGAGAAATGGGCATAAATGTGGAACAAAAGGGGAATCTAGGATTTGAAAAAAAAAATTAAAAAAAAAATCCTACAGACCTATATTTTATACACTGGAAATAATCCCATTTAACTTCTAGGGTGTTAAAAGGAGAGAACTTCTAGAAATGCATAGACTGCTGAGTATTCAAGCACACAGAACCACCAAAAAATTCAAGCATGACTAATAATCTGAAATGCACAACAAAAGGAGAGGGGTATGGCGCCAAAAGAAAGCCGTAGACAGAATTTACATACCACAGATGTTATCATTGACACGTGAAGAAAACAAAAACTGAGGTCTACTTCCCACATTCCGACAGTAAAATCTACCCCTCGGACATGCTGATGTACCTGCAAGCATCAAGAGAAAGATTGTTAAAATAAATTTATCATAGAATTTCAGCTAAGCTAAATGTGACAAAAATCCTAGTGTCCTTCAGACAAATAAAAATTAGTTGGAGCATATTCTGTCCTCCAACAGCCAGCTGAACAAGAATGTAAAAAGTAAGCAGTCATTGCCAATTACAAACAAACCCATTACGCAAGCTACAGATAATTGCCGCCAAACTTAAGCAAAGGCAACGCCACCAAATGTAACCTATAGATAACTGGAAATTTAAGAACTCAAATGAACTGTTTGAAAATCACGCAAAAAAGCCTATATAAAGATTTTTACTTGATAATCGAACCATTCACTTGTCCACCAAAGATTACTCCTTAATACAAGTACGATAGAAAGTCTTTTCCTGAATCGACCGAGTATGGATTATCAATCAGCCACACATTACATGGTAAACTAGCAAAAAAGCATAAGAAATCCTTCATATACACATTAACAAACATGGGATACATAACTATCAGGTAAATCCGTGTTTGAGATAAATCTAGCACAAAAAAACACAATCTACATGCGTTTGTCACTAATATTTGGACAACGACCATATTAACTTTAACTACCACCTGAGTTGATTTCCAATTTGATTCCTCCAAATTCCAAACGACAACAAACAATTATCTGGCTCATAATCAAGGTTGCAAACAAAAGCAACTAATTCATACGATAACCAGCTCGTGCGACAGAGCGGAATAGTTGACTACCAACCAGGCTCATCCGTGCCATCAATGCAGTCGCAAAAATCGTCGTTGATTCTATCTCTCGAAAACCACTTCGAACCGTCCTTGCACTTGATCATCTCAGAATCAAAGTACTTTTCATCTGCTCACCACAGAAACATTAATCAAATACCCTAACAAGCAAAACCAACATCAAAACAACACAAGCTGCGCTTCAATCCAGAGGGATTGGAGTTTGACCGAGCGGGTGGACTCCGATGACAGAAGGCGCCGCCGAGCAGAAATGACCGATGACGATGAAGGCGGCGGCGGCGAGGCGGCGGATAGCTGTGTACCGGCGGCCGGTCAACGGCGGCATTTGAGAAGTCGTCGCGTTGACCGGCTCACCAGCGCCCTGCCGGTCGAGGCGAGATACTCGCTTTCCGAGGCGGAGAAGAGAGGCCCGGTTCAGCGAGTGCGGGAGACTACCCCAAACGCCGCCGGCGTCGTCTGCTCAACGATCACCTTTGATCTTTGTGAGCAGTAGAGATTGCAAATGGTCGCACCAAAAGGATCGCGTATTATCATGTCATACTGAAATGTTTGCCCAGTAAAAGGAATTGTTTTACTGATAGTTGACTCGTACAATTTGATTTGGTTACAGTTAAAAAAAAGTTTGACGAAACAAACAGAAACATGTTTAAACAGAGCGACATCAAGTCGTTGTAACTTTGTTGGTTAGTGGTGCGCCTCGAACAGAAGCATCTTAGTCATCTAGTGTCGAGTTCCTGTAGAAACTCTGTGGATTCATAGAGAACATATAACTGGCCTTAACTTACCCAATGACAAGAGTCTCAAGCGCATCATACTTGTCTCAATGACGATGGCATTTCAATTTCATTGATAAATACTATCGCCATCTATTGCATTGATCCGCGCAAATAGATGCATTGTTAGCCTATACTGCAGTAGCTGTTCTATCAACCTTATACATGAGAAATGTGCGCTTCTTATTGGCAAAACCCCTCTTCGGGGATGAACAACAGGGTAAAATCGATACATAGATGGCCTTGATGAAAGTGTGGTTCCTGGTATTATTTCACTATAAAAAATACAACTCCAAGTTCCTTTGGACGATTTGGCGAGCTTCAAAGTGAGGACCATGTATTTGCAGCTATCCAGTCGAAAGCAATAGGGCCCAAGAATGCATCTGGGATGCCGAATGAGCTTACCAATGCAAGGGCATGCGGTCGCAGTTCAGTGCAGAGTTTGCTCACTTCCTGTCTCACTGCTGCAGCATTTTCTGTGGACAAGTAACCATAACGAAGGAATGCAGCATCTTCCTCCAGGATGACAAGGGCGTACAATGATCGCAGTAAACTCAGTACATCCTGCAAGTTCAGCAAGCTTATGTTTGCCAAGTGCATAAATTAAAACATACCGCACAAAACATTTACGCAACTATCTACCAAATCACAGAAAAATTTATGGCACTCGAGGTAGCTAGACATAAAAAAACTCAAAGGCTAAATGCTGCAAGCATCATAATTTTTTGTTTTCCTTTCATTGATTATCTTCTATAGGAAAGATTTGTACAATAGCCAAGATGATCAGATGCAGCCAAGTGCCAACAGGTTAAGACGATGTAAAGGTACTTATAATGCCGAGTTTAGTTTTTGCTTGGCACAAGGCCAGCAAGCAGTTTCACGTCCTGTTGTTATTGGAAGCTATCTCCTCTTGAATGATTCCCAAGTATATCGGTCACCCCCCAACAGCATTACCACCCTCAGAAGGCTGAGAAGAAATTGTATTTTTTTTTTAACATTAAGGTAATCCTTGAGCCATGAAGAATTAATCATCCACTCCTGAATTACAGCTATATATTTACGTATTTATCATTTATCATTATCTGGCTCCAACATATAGCCCTTATAAAACAAAAGCAAGCAATTATACTAGCTAAGCAACAATCACAGCTTTGCTCCTAGTTCATACTGGATCATCGTCTCACTACAATAGCTCCTCGCCCTGAGCTACCCGTAAATGAGAATAAAGTACAAACATTTTACCTTTAATGAGCTAGCAGGAACTTTTTCTTCAGCCTCTTTAAATGCAAGGAAGATAGCTTTATCTGCAAAAGCTCTGCCGAGGTCTTCTGCAAGCTGATGACTCTGGATGATGTGAAAAAGGAAAATGCTAAGGGCACCATTTTAGATTGGATCAAAGTGAGAGAGTAGAAGGGGGTAAGCCAAAGCATGTGGCATGATAAATCAAACGGAGGATCAAAAGCTCACCACGAAAAAAGCTTGTTCTTTACTTTTTCCAAGTTTTAGATGCTCCGAGACATCTGCTGCAAAGCGGCTCAATAGATCTCGCTCCCTCAAGTAGAATAGGTCAGTCTGGTCATCAGATCAGCAGAGCATAAGTAGACAATGTTTTTCCCAGAAGGATCAAAATGAACATCTGAGGACGACTAATATCTAACCTGAACATGATTGGACCTCAGATGATAACTCGCCAAACGAGATGGGATAACAGGGGCAGGTCCATTCATATGCTCCAGCCACAATCCCTTAAACGGTTTCTTCTTTATCTGAACAGCTAAATATTCTGCAAGAAGTGCCTTGCTAATCTGGACATTGCAAGTATGATGAATTTCCATGGTCCAGAATCATACCATTATTTTCATGATCCAAGCTTTCATAACCATATCAGATAAGGGGGTAGAAGTTGAAATTGCAATAGACTCGACCAACCACGAGCACGAGAACAATCAGAAACAGAGATGTTGAGTTGAAATAAGAAATGGCCCGGTCTGCATGCTGTACATGTTAGATATGTATCACTATCTATGTGAAGCCTAGTATTGCTTGTCGGGGGAGTTCCTTTGTTTTTTTCGTGGCTTTATTTTATCTTTAGGAGGTTATTTGGTGTATAAAATCAGCATTAGAGTAGGTGATTACAAGATGGTAAGATCAGGAAAACTCACAAAAGAGAGAAAAAGGCAATGTGTGTTTTTGGAGCAAGAAGAGCAACCAGGCTGGTTTGTGCAGTCAGTTCCTGGGGAGCATATCGAGGTCTATCTGGTGTCTAATCGTCTTCAAATTTGGTCAACGGATACAGACACTTGGTTCTTCAGATCCAACAGTCAGTTAAGATATTCGACCTGGAACAATAGCATGCGACTTGAATCCGTTTTGGTGATCTCTTCCCTTGTTTTTCTTGTATATATTTCTCTTGTGTACCAAGATTGGCATCTTAATGTTGTTACTACCATATACCTCCAATATAGTCTAAAGAGGATCTTTGTATGTCCATTATTCGGATATAATGAAGAGTTTGGATGAACTCCGATATCGATCCCGTGGTTTTTACTCCTCACCTTGAAGGAGGTTTTCCACGTTAAAAATATCATGTCATTTTTGTTTTATGCTTTACATGGTATATGGTGCATTAGTATAGTTTCCTAAAAAAGTTTACACCAAGAGGAAGACGTAGTTTAATCTGCTGTGGTAACTCGGTATAAGTCGGGTTTTGATAATCCTCCCTATAGTATAGACTATGGCACATTCACATTCTTCGCCCACCACCGATACATCCTCCACTCTTAAATTATTCATCCCCATCATCTAGGTATTTGCTCCCAAGTCAGAAAGGCTGACGTGTATCAAATCAGCCGATCTAAGTCAATCCTGAAGAATCCCAATGTCAGGTTCTGCAAGATAGTGATTGGAAGTAATACAAACCGGGGGCAGATCAAGAAGAAAAGATTGACTAAAAGATGGAGATGCTTCCTCAGTGATATCCACTTCTGGTTCCGTGGTAGGAGATGCCTCAGGGGCTGTGCTTTCTACTAGATGGGATCGCTGAAAGAGTATTCTGCTTCCATTTTAAATGGTGAACAGCATCCAATCCAATGAATTGCAACTTTCCATGCTTTTCTCCCCCTGTTTTTAAATTTCACACTCCAAGATTTACTTTTCCCCCACTACTGCTTTTTCTCTTCAGTCTTCTACAAGCATTGGTTGAATAACATATTGCCAAGAAAGAGCACATGATGGCATGTTATTACCGACACGAAATTGCTAAAACCACGATGGAATATTCACTATTCACGATAAATTCAGCCGCCCCAAAACCAACAGAAACTAAAGAAGTCTTCAAAAAAATTGAAAAAACAGAAACTAAAGAAGTCATCTGCACTTCATCTGAATCAAAACAACATATCCAAGATTCTATTACCTGTTGCATTAAAACATTGTTATCCCCCTCAAAAGTTGACTGCACATCGTATTCGCTTTTCAGCTGACCAACCAAATTTTCAGTCTTCAGCCCTTGGCCACCACAGGCTTCACGACACTCCTGGATATATAACAGTCAAACTAAAGGATGAGCTAAAAGTCCTGACAATGTGAAATCCATCAAACAGGGAAGGAATACGCTAACCTGAAGCGTTCTCATATTGTGCCAGGTCATAGTAGCTTTAAAAGCACTAGAAAGAATATGGATTGTCTTATTCGCTTCAGGAGTCCTCTGAACATATATTGACTTCAAATAATTTCCAGCGACGCTCATTGCATATCTGCAGCAGAAGGCATCAAGGGTAGAAATGAATTACCGGTTCATTTAGGGCATTTATATGTAATTCAATTTGCAACTGCCATAGACTGATGTCGAATCATGACCACAGAAACAGCAACAGCACTGACAAAACCACTTACGTTTTTGCAAGGAGAGGCAGAAGTCGGCGTTGGTGACTTGGATAATCAAGTAATAGAACTTCAGGCTCATTAGGTGCAATAGAAAAGGCCCGTCTTGACAAAGAATACCTTATGGCAGTTGCCAGACCAACCTAGTAGCACCAAAATAAAACAACTGTAGCATTTCGTTAACCTCAAACAGCACGCCACATGTTAGAGTTCAAGGATACCTTTGATTCGTAAACTGCACTGACAGCAATATTTACTCGACCAGAAGTCAAGGGAGCAAGAAAGGCAGCAAATCTCTGAAAGGAAGAAAATCAAATCAAGTTATAGAAAGAAACAATATAACAACCTTGAGAGAACTAAGTGAGCAACTAGTACAAAAGCTGGACCGGTAAGAATCAGAAGGAAGAATAAAGCTAGACACTGCAAGATATGGCTCAATAGAGAAGCAGAAGCCAGCAAGAATACCGACCTGATCTGGATCCTTTATCGCACTTATGTATTGCCCATCAGGGGTGATATCAGCAACAGAATTGAGTAAATTCTCCCTTGGGATACGGACATTGTCAAACCTAGGAAAACCGCATTTTTTTTACTTTTACATGAATGCTCAATAACATAACAAACAAACACAGGCAAGAATAGTTAAATCAAGTTTTAGACCTACCAGATGCGACCATTGTCAACCCCATTCAGCCCAATTTTATGACCACAATCAGCAATTCGAATATTTGGACAAACATTGACAGCATCATCTCTGATCTGGACGATGAATGCATGGACCCCTTGATTTTCCCCTTTGATGTAGAGTTGTGAGAATACAATTGTATGAGTTGCATGCTGCAAACCATTTCACAATAGTAGCGTCAAGAAAAGCTGTAGAAACCTTAAAAAACTGAGCCTGATAACAGTCTAACAGAGGAGTAGGTACTACACTACTACAGTGATAATATCCTCACTTTAGCTGCTCCTCCAATCCAGTACTTCTGTGCTGATTCGCAAGGTGTATTAACGACAAATTCTTCTGTACTCGAGTCGTAAGTTGTGACTGTTTCAATTCCTCTAACCTAAACAAGTTCCCAGAAGTTATGTGAGTTTCAAGGTACAAGATCGTACCACCAAAACAGCCACAGGACAACAAAATTACTTACGTTGCTTCCATGGCCCAGCTCAGTCATGGCAAAACAACCCTTTACCCTAAAGTCTTCAGTGGGTTGTAGCCATTTGTCATGATGACGCTTTGTGCCGAAAAATTTGATCGCACCACCCCTAAACAGTAACCAACACGAAAAAGAGATGCTCAAGGCCTAATTCGAGTCAGTTGTATCTTGCAGGTAAACACATTAGTTTACTCAATAAAGAAGCAATAACAAAGATTATTTTCGAATACAGTATGCCCAAGCCGCAACAGGTATGGGAAGCCCGCATCGAAAAAATCCAATTAATACATAAATTCCAAAGTTCTACATCACTATTCACTCCACAGCCTCCACCTATAGCATGTTTCTTTCACTGGGCTTAAATTTTTCAACGAGCAGTATTAGCATGTTTGAGCATCAATCAAGTAATCCAGTTCCACAAGCTAATTATGCTCGCTCTGACTCGAAAAGAAACACACTTTCCTAATTAAACTACCCGAAATTGATAATTCTTATGGCCAAAGCCTAAGAGAAGAGTCCAATCCAATATGGCTAGCCTGATAGAAGGGAGAGCCTCTTCACTTGTAAGCCCATCACATGGTTTCTCGCGTGATGATGTGGGTATCGTAACAATAATATTCCTATTTAAATACTTCTTTATTTGAAAAATGTTAAATTACCCTCCGCTACGACGGTAAGCTCCTCCCTAACTCTTTTCTAGGCTGTTAGGGTAAACTCCATCCCGTGAAAAAGGAAGTGTCATGTTTGGAAGTGTGGCATAAGTGTTTTTAGTGATAAATAAACGACAAAGATTGGACTAATAAACGGTTAAGATTTAAACATAACATTCTAATCTCTCCCCTTCATATGAGATTGTTTTACGTATTTATTCATTTATTCACTATTACAATCACCTATGTTATGACAGCCGATCCCAAGCGCCTCGAAAAATAGTGTGTTCCACCAAACAAAAACAGAACAGAACCACGAACAATCACAATCAATCAATTAACCACCAAACCCTACCAGAGAAAGAAATGAACCCCAAGCTTGATCACCAACGAGTGATCAAACATCCCTGCACTCTCAAACACAGCAAACTTCCTCATCTCCACACTCCTCCCTTCCCCAACCATCCACCCCTTGAACACACCTCTCTCAGCCAAATACTCGATCCTTCTCATCGTCATCTCGCGTTGCTGCTCCATGCTCTGATTATAATCCGGCGACACAAATCGCCTCCCGCCGATGATCCTATGGTTGAAGAGCGGTGATTGGATGATCAGGTTGAAGATCCAGTTTCGGGATTCGATGTCGTGGTGATCGAGGAGAGATCGCATTGAAGAGAGGGGGAAGGGTGGGGGTGGGGAGGTGAGGTCCGGGGATGTGTAGGCCAGGCATGGAGAGGTGGTGAGGGGTGAGGGGGTGGTGGTGGTTGGGGTGAGGTGGCGTGTTAGGTGTTGGGTTCGGCGGGTGATGGTGTCGGACGCCATGGGAGAGGGAGAGGGAGAGGAAGTCAAGAGGAAGAGTTGCAGATGAGGACGACATGGTGTTGTACTGAACGTTTAAATATGATACTGAAAATTTTACTCCATTCGTCCTCGTCCCTCCGTCGAAAAATGATTTGCTTTTTCTTAGAACACGATGATATAAGTTTTGTTGATGTTATCGAATGATTAATTATTTAAGTTTTTAATAAAATATTATGAAATATTAATAATATAAATATTGTGTATTATAACTATGTACAAATATAAAATTTAAATATACTGTTTCGATGAGTAACGATATTTTTCAAATTGCATATTAAATAATACAAGAATAAAAAAAACTTTGTAATAATAATGGGACGGAGATAATAATATAGACGTAACGTTTTGATTATATGCACATGTTGTGAACTTTGACTCGTATCGTTGAACAATTATCGTGAAATATTAATAAAAGTTTAAATTATGTAATTCGATCTTGTGTTAGTGTCGTTAATTTGTCGCATCGTTAAAATAAAAAACAAGCCGTTTCAGAATGCATTGAATAATGTAAAAAATCAAAACGATATATATATATATAATGATTCTAGGGTTTATGGATTAGATCTACTTCATGTTGATGATTCAAAGAAAATCCTAGAGTCATACTAATAAACAAATAGGAATACTGATTAATCTTTTTGATAGTTTAATCAGGTCAGTCATGACCGATACCATGATACTGGTAAATTTTATCGTGGTCCATTGTCTTGTGTTAGCCCACCACCTTCTAGACTTGGGAGTTCTCAATACCAGATGACACGAAAATCATCATCATCCATTATCCAGAAATTCAGAAAAATTATCAAGCGTGCATAAATTTATTTCAGGAGATATGCCGAAATCTTCCATGGATTATCTCTGTATATTCATCCTCCATAAGTCTCGAACTCGAAACTATACTTACAACTTGAAAGTAATCGAGCTTGCTATGACTTCAAGAAACAAGATATATTGGCTGTACGTGATTAATTTTTTCTGCCGTAGTTATGTCAAAGTGTACTCGAGCATAATAAGCATATCGAAAATATGTGTGGCATTTAAGGAGATCAGAGTAGGTACCTAATACAACATACGAGGTTCCATTGGAGGGCAGTCGTGACATGATAACGACGCACGCAGTCGTGGTCCAAGCCAATTATCATTAGGTCCAACGAAAAGTTTAATGGAAACTGACCTCAACAGAAGACAGCTTCACAGAATCACAGTTGTGCAAGACTAATATATCGCAGTAGATGAGTGAGTTCCGGTAACTTTCGAGGGTTATGATTGATTATGGATATCTAGACCAATAATATTGATAATATATGGACATATATTTTCATAGGGGTGATAGATCGGTTCGAAAATTTCAGCCGACAAATACATGATCAATGCTTACACAAGGAAAGGTCAACCATGAAGCAATTCTGGTTGCAGTTTACCAGAACCCACAATATCATACATTTTGCATGGCAAGAAGAATTACACAAAAGAGATTATTGGCTGGGAACAATACAAGAGCAATTAGAAGGTTACATAGTTCTAAATAATCGCTTATTACACCTATGCATGTACATACCTCAGCAATTGAATGATACAACAAAGTTATGCATTTGGTTTCTTTGTATAAATAATGTCACAAGTGATTCACCGTCACATTCTCCACATGAGGAAAACAAATCTTGTACCACTTTTTGTCAAAGGAACTCTGTGAACTCAGGGACTCCTGAGCAGATATCCACGGCTCTAGGGTTCAATCCTTGGGCTTCTTGCTCATAGTTTTCCGCTTGTTTACATCTAGATATCTCTTCCTTAACCGAATCGATTTTGGCGTAACCTGATGCCATAAAGTCATCAGTAAAAAGTTTGATGATGCCCCGCGCACAATTTAAACAGATATTAACTCTCAAACAAGCTCCTATCAAACCCGCAACAAATCAACTTTGGTGAAGGAGAAGATAAGTATCATGAATGTCTTCCAAGAAAATTAGCACAAAAACATAGAGAAAGTGCCACTTAAAAAAGTGAGGATCCTGAGGCAGTTGTTGGTTACCTCGATGAGTTCATCTGATGCAACATATCCTATAGCTTCTTCTAAAGTCATCTACAGGCAAAATCACAATAGTACAGTACAGATAAATATTAAGATCAATTCAAAGTCACGTAAAACATTTTCATGTATGAGAAATAATCATCCCAAATTGATTGGTCTCCGATAAATTCACAAGCAGAAGAGAATGAAGAGTCACAACAAGAACTAAGAGGATTAACAAAGCAAGGGGGAACTAAGATGGATACATACAATGCGAGGCGGCGACAACTTTACATTCTCATCCTTTCCAGCAGCACGCATATTTGACAGTTCCTTTGCCCGGACAGGGTTCACCTATAAAGAAAGCAAACCATTTTAGTTTTTAAATTGGCCTAATATTCTCACCGGAGTAATTGAAAAAGTGAAAAGTAACAACACAGGCTCATACATCAAGATCTGTCTCCCGAGAATGTTCCCCAATAATCATGCCATCGTATGTCTGTTCCACAAGGAAAACATCAGAAACGATATGCAAGTATCTAGAAAGTTCAACAAAGACCAAATTAACATCCATGCTCCACATTTGAATAATGACTAAAATGTTTCTTCAAAAGCTTTCTTTTAGAGATAATTCATAAAAACCAAAATATAACATCAAAATCCTCAAATCAGCACAACAATTTAAACCAGTCAACAAAGAAAATAAAACACCGTGGCAGTAAACTTTGAAGGGCTTATAAATAGGCTCTAGTTTGATTTTAATATCTAAATCCATTTGAAATAAGAAAATGATAGTAAAATGCGGTGAATCAAGTTTGAAACAACCTCCATCCCTGGAGTCACGAAGAGGGTGCCACGTGCTTCCAAGCTCATCAACGAATATGCTTTTATCGTACCATTGCCCATTGACACCTATTCAATCATTGTAACAGAAAGGAAGTCAAGCTCCAAAAATTGCAAGGGAGTAAGGAAAAACTTTCCTTGCATGCTTAGCAAATGGACGATGAAATTACTGAATGTAACAAACAATTAATTTGTTTCTCCAAGCCAGGAGCAGAGACATGTATTTTATCTAATTAACTATGTTCATGCAGCTTGTCCCAAAAAAAAATATATGTTCAGGCAGAAAAAAGGTGATCTTGCTCTTAAGTACTAATAGTGGAATTGCATATCCCAGATAAGCAAACACAAAGTCAATGTACTATGATCCATAAGGAACTATACAAGCATCACCTGAAACAAAGACTATTGAGGCATCAAAAGATATGAAGCTAAAACACAACATTGCCAAAGGCATCATAGCAGTACTCCCTTCCTCACATTCCCAAGAGGACCACGATATTTTGCATAAAAAGTCAAGATATGAAGCTAAAACACAACATTGCCAAAGGCATCATACCAGTACTCCCTTCCTCACATTCCCAAGAGGACCACGATATTTTGCATAAGCTGCAAAAACAGAAGCACACAGGAACGGTAGGCTGAGACACTAGGAAGTGAGCAGAATTCTCAAGAAAGCACTCAGATTAATTTATCCACCAATTTGTAAAAACACACGATAGGCTGAGACACTAGGAAGTGAGCAGAAGTGATCAAAAGAACAAAAAGAAGAAGCAAGATGGAGCGTACTCAGGAAAGCACGATGCATAAATCCTGTTCCACGTGTATCACTGTTGAAGACACTTCTATAGCCAACCAAGCCCCTGAAATTCACCCTCAAAGAAATATGTATCACTGGCCTTCACAATTCCCACAAGCCATGACAAGAGCACGAACTATGAAATTTACTTTCAAGAGAAAGTATACACTGACCTTGAAGGACATGTTAGAGATAATCTAGTCCTTCCAACATGCCCAGGTACAGGACCCATGTCCACAACTTCTGCTCGCCTATGAGATAAGGCTTCCATCACCAAACCAATGTGCTCTTCATTAATCTTGAACATTTACAATTGCATCAAGACCCAGAAGGTAGTAGTTTTGAATTTCGTAAGTTCTAAAAATTATCAAAAATATCAATCTCACCTCGATAGTAACTTCCTCTAATGGCTCAAGCTTTTGACCATTTTTTGTTTGATACCTGGGCATCGCAAACATCATAAGAGAGTTATGAAGGAACCACACTGTAAGAAGCATATAATCATGATCGAAAGAGGTACAACAGACACAAACTTGGAGACATGAGAGATTTTCAAAAATGAAGAAACGTTAATATCAGATTTGAGAAAAAGCTGATATGAGCATCTGCAGCTTCTCAACCATTCAAGTGATTTTACAACACACAAGAATGCAAAAGAAAACTCAAATGTGGAAGCGCCTTAACTTTTATGGCATTGAGTCCTCATAGGACTTTAATGCATGAGCTTCTGCCAAGATCTAACATCAAATATCATTCTTCAAGTAAAATAAGTAGCTGATTTTCCCCCATGGTTTCGACAAAGGTCATATTTAAAGGAACTTGAGGAATATGAAGATTTGGATGCAAAACATAAATTTAGCACACAGGTGAATTACAGTAAAAAGTACATATCTGACACTCACATGACTTTGGGTGGTGAGACTGATAGCTCAAACCCTTCACGCCTCATGTTTTCAATCAAGATACCTGTTTGTATATTATGAGTCAGCAAATCTCTACATGAAGCTCTTGGTATTGTTGAGAAGTTGCCTCAGAGTGAAAGCTTTCCCAAGAAAGTAATTCTACTCTTGACAATGATAAAAACAGAAAGTAGCTTTAAGGTTACACTAACCTAGCTGAAGTTCTCCCCTTCCCTGTACTTCAAATGATTCAGATAAGCCTGGAATCACATTAATCGCAAGGTTTGTCTCTGCTTCAGCCGCTAACCGTTCACCAATTTTTCCACCAGTCAACTGCAAATATGGAGATGCAAAGAATCAGACATTGATAGTCATGATAGAATAGGGGTTTAAATCTGCACATACGCAGAAACAGGAGAAGCATTGAACATCCAAATGAGTTGAAGCAAGGCATTCAAGGAATAAACTTGTACATATGTAGCACAACCAATGATTTAGAAGATAAGAGGAAAAAGCACTCACATGAGTACCATCTTTACCAGCAAGCGGCGAGTCGTTCACACCAAAAGTCATTGAAATGGTTGGGGGATCCAGCTCCACAGTTGGAAGCACGTCCATGACCTAGTGAATTAGTAAAGAATCTAATCAACCACAGATTACCCATAGTAAGGATAGTATGAATTACTATTGTCTTCTTCCCATGACTTCTCTTAGCTGTCAGGACTTATTTTTCAGATAATACTAGTAAAAGTATCACTTTGCAATAGCCTCTTAGAGAATAATCCATCATTTAAGCCAGAGGTTGAGTCCCTTCAACAGTGGCTAGTATTTCTTAATTTTGTTCACAAGTTCTCAACTTGTATGAGTGAGTCGACATGGCAATGGATTTTCTCCTCACAGAATATCGTGACAACTGTGAATATTAGGGGGAAAAAAGGAGCTGAGTTACCAACCTCTGCACTGGAAATGGTGTGCCCTATTGCTGGATTTGCCAGCCCAGCCATCGACACAATGTCTCCAGCTCCAGCACCATCAACCAGAGCCATACTCATACCCTTCTTCTTCATCAGTTTGACCACCTAAGGGTAGATATGATCAGCCTCCATAAATAAATCATGTTCACAATGATATCCAGAAAAAAATTAATCTTGAAATCTGACAGTCTCAGACTTACAGTTCTGACGCCCCCCCCCCCCTTTTACGGTCATGTTCATAGCAAACATCAACAAGGTTTGGACTTAGTGCCTATATGGAACCCTCAATTCATTATAGTGAGATTATGGGTGTAACTGGGTGAGTGACCAGTACAATGGGAAGAAAAATACATACTATAGAAATTCCTTGGCCTCCGTGAGGACATTAGTTAGAGTCCTTGCCATGACGGGAAAAGGTGAAAACAGGCACTTAAATCATGCATATTATTTTTTTAATAGATAGAACAAACTTGAGGCACGAACCTTTCCTTCTTCAATCTTTTGAACCTCTGCATCCGAGCTTCGAAGCCCATGAACTCTGTCACCAACACGAATAACACCAGAGGATATCCGTCCAGTTAAAATCCTCCCCAGATAGAAGTCTCGTTCCATCATAGAAACCTAAAAGGGGCTGTCAAGCATATTTTTCAAAGGCCAAATAAAGAAGAAAAGATGAAGAACAACAAGAAGTAACCAACTGTTCAATGATATATAGAAACCCCAGCCATCTCTTCTACTTTTCTTTTCTGGTTTTTGGTTCACTGTAGATTGTGCATTATCGGAGGACATTTAAGCATATCAATCATGATGCTGACTTGCCAACATATCTGAATGGTGTTCTTCACCTTCTATATGGTTGGTTGGGGTGATGGCTGGCTGGCTATTCTGAAAAGAAAAAAAACTAATACTAAAGGAGCAGTTTTAATACGAACCAGCATCCGAAATGGGGCATCCAGCGTTGCTATTGGTGAAGGAACATGTCGAACTATGGTGTCAAGCAATTCTGACATATTCCTGGCTTCTTCAGGAGGACTCTTTGTGAACGTAGAGGATGCCCATCCCTCTTTAGCAGAGGCATAGAGCACTGGGAAATCCAACTGTACCTCTATTAAGAAGTACAATGTAAAGTTATTGCCACACGGAAGGGGAAAAAAGAAAAAGTATTAAACAGAAGTGATAATCAAAATATTGGCACATTTTTCATTTGCACCTGAAGCGCCAAGATTAGCAAAGAGATCAAACACTAGGCTCTCAACTTCATTGCATCTCTCCTCAGAAACTACATCAAAATTTAACAAAATCGTGAATGACGGCAGAGAAATAAAGATCTACTAATGTCCGCTCTGATCAAGAGAAGGTTAATATATAGACCAGAAAGGAAAGGGTTGAAGAGGCTATCATACCTGAAGGTCGGTCAACCTTATTCAAAAGTAGTATGGGACGCAGTCCATACTTCAGCGCTTTTGCTAGGACAAACTTTGTCTGGGCTAGTGGACCTTCACCAGCATCAACAACTAAGACAGCCCCCTCAACCATACCAACCACTCGTTCAACCTACAAAAATGGAAACAAAGATGTGTCAGTAACAAAAAGTCACAGGCACCAAACAAGTTGTGGAGGTTTCAAAGAAGAAGAAAAAACAAAAAATATAGAACCAGGTGGTAGGAAAATGGCCCTAGCCCTTTCAAAAAATTTAGACAAAAAAGTGAGCCCATGAGGTCACTTATTTGGCTGGCGAGGCCTCGAGGGTATATATTTACAGCAGCAACAGATGCTGCTCGCTGATAATTGAAATCAGCATCTAAAACAACCTGGGCATAGTTAAGAACTGGACGAATAAAGCAAATCAGATTTTTTTTAAGAACTGGACGAATAAAACGATAAACAACTTTTAAAGCTAAACTACAACACCTGTACACCACCAACCCAGGTGCTTTCGTTATTGACAAGGAATAGGGAGAAAAACACATATGCAGTCTTACCCTTTTTGTAGACAACAGAGAAATTATTTTCCAATGCCCAAATGAAGAAAGAACAAGAAATGGAGCAAGAAAAAACAAATAACAAGTAACACAACGTAACACAAAGAACACGAATAACACAAATCTTAAAGCTAAACTGGATAAGTAAAACAGCCGTCTTTTTTTTTTTTTGCGACATAAGACCATCTAGTTCAAGGTAATTAATATTACTGTGAGTGATTCAGCTTCAAAAAGAAAATCAATAGAAATGGAGCAAAGCATTAAAAGACTTGAATTTGCATAAATGGTATGCAGGTTATAGTATACAAATCTTCTATACTAATAAGCAATATCTTTTTCATCCTTTTAATTGCAGTGAGAGAGGAGAGACATATTTAGAAATTTTGTGCATCACATAGAAAACATGACCAAATACGCACTTCACCACCAAAGTCAGCATGTCCTGGGGTGTCAACCATGTTCAGCTCATTATCCTTCCATGAAATAGATGTAACCTGCAAGGTCGAAGATCTGCTAAGTATAGGGCATACATAGGGGTTAACAACAAATCAAAAGAAGAGATGGAGACAATTGGAAAAATAACATGACGAAGCAAATTCTTTGTTCTCCAGTTAAACCACCAATATCTTCTGGCTACGGCTAAATCTAGATTCAAGATGAGGTTGAGAAGGGACAAGGCCCCGCTCTTCCAATACTTTCTACTACAATACTCGAGCTTAAGAGTTGAGACTTTGCTCATGGAAAATCTAGCTTCCTGACACTGGAACCTATTAGATGTTAGAATAAAACCGGTTTTGCACAAACAGAGAATATAACTACAAACGACAATGATATGATAAAGTTTTAGTAATGGATGGAAAACAGAGCCGGCAACAGATGACAAACAAGAAAAGAAAAGAAAAATGAAAAAGAAATAAAATAACAGAAATAGAAATCAACCGGAGAAAAAAAAAGGTGTGATCGGGCTAACTTAGAAGGTGTACACACCACCCATGGCGCATTCACATTTGAGTCTTAGCAATGCTCTTGCGTAGAAAAATTAAATGCCAATGTGTCATTACAAATTAAAATCAGTAGGAATATCAGTAAAAAGATGGTTCCCGCACTACGCAAAAAGATTAGTATGAATCACTTCCATAATTTTCCTATAAAGCTTATGATTTCATGATGAGAGTTAGGCTTGCATCGAAAACTGAAGGCGGCCCTTGATCTATGACTATGAGATATTATTGATAAATTGAATTCTCACCATATTTCTAAAGATGAATATACCTCTTTTCAGGACTTAGGAGAGTGGTTCCTTATATGAGAGTGCATACTACATATGTAGGAGACCTCTATGGAAGTTGCTGTAACGGGAGGCTTTCAAAGTGATTATTTATTCAAACTATCCAAATAAGCTAGAAACACCATTCAAAAGTATATTTGCTTCGAAAGTATAGTGGAATAATACCTCTTGTCATGTACCATGTATCTTAAGTCTCAACTATTATGTTCATAGCTTGGCGACATGCGAGCTATACCTCTGTTAGAACTTTTAACATATCACCACCTCTAATTGCCTATGTTTCAAGAGAAAATAACACTCATAAAATGCACTTCCCCTCTGGACTGGTAAATCAAGACATAGCTCAACTTACTAGTGCCAATATCTCCATTTAGAGCTGGATTTGGATGGGGAGAGGGTGACCGGTATTATCTCATAAATACAAGAGTTGCCTAGGAATCATTAACAGAGTCACATAAGTGTCTGATTTATAGGTAGAACTCGTCCTCCCGAGATTCAGAAGACCAAATGCTAACTTGACTTTGATCTCAACTCCAAGTTGCATACCCAAATGATTTGTATGCCCAGAGATGGTCTTTTCATAACCCATCTCTTACGTTACTCAACGATGTTGTCCCGTGGACTATAAGAGTCTAGGCGAAGTGATTAGAAGCCACAATGCATACAATTTGATATAGGGAATACATTCATCTGAATGACAAAAAATCAACAGCATTAGGAAATGACAGTTCGTTACTGAATTAATTGTTATTTGTTGACTGTCAAGTATCTCGACAGTGTCAGTACCCAGAACTTCAATCTTTCCGAACAAAAAAACAATTCATCCATGACAAACGGTTCTATAACAATCGAAATGAAAAACACTAAAACCTTCGACAGTCTTCAACAAACACGACCAATCACATTCACAGCCAATCAACACGCTTAAACATCAACAAACCTTGGAAGCGATCGTGATCCCGCGCTCTCGTTCCAAGCTAATCGAATCCATGGCGCGCTCGTGAGGCACATCGGCGCCGCACTGCCGTAGCAGCCGGTCCATGAGCGTGGTCTTTCCGTGGTCCACATGAGCGATCACGGCGACGTTGCGGAGCCGCGCGGGGTCAATAACAGAGGTCGTTGTCGCCTCGGCGGCGGCGGCGGAGGAGGAAGAGAAGGAGCGGAGAAATGAGTGAGGCGAGGGTTTGAGGGAGCGGTTGGCGGCGGAGATGAGAGCTCGGAGGAGTGGACCGCCAGCGACCATTTCCGGTCAGTTCGCCGGCGATTTGAGGCGGCGCCGGAAAGGGTTTGGGGAGTCTGATGAAAGGAGAATGCGTTGAACCTGTGTAGGGTTTTAGGTCTGGATTTGGTGGTTTTGTGAGTCTCTCGTCTGTCTTAGATATTGTTATGTCTAACTAGATTGACGTCGTTAATTTTGTGGTTCCACACCGGATGATGTAGGCATTGTGTCACCTACACTTCCTTATCAATTATGAATATAACATGATATATATTTAATTATAATATATATATATATATATATATATGATTTAATATTAATCAAATTTTAATAAAACATGTTAAAGATTTTTGATGAAAAATTATAAGAGATTTATTGTTTATGAAAATCTTAACTTTTTTATGTTGCTAATCACGAAACTTGATTCTCAATTGAAGGTGATAGATAAAATAATATGATTATGATTTAACAATGAAATTTTTATTAATGATCTTTTTTATTAAATTCTTAACACGTTTTATGGATTTTAATCTTTTTTAAAAAAATTTTGCTTAAATTTTTAATTCAAATGTTTATTTGTTTTTTCAAATATATATTTATCTAATTCTTGATTAAAATATTTTTATAATTAATCGCTAATTTTTTAAACAAGAGAAAATACAAAATGATAATTTTTGATGACGTAATAAGGATGAATACAGTTATAACTGATATCAAATATATTTTAACATTAATTTTAGCTAATAATTACAACACTATTTTTCTCATTTAATGTCAAACTATAAAAATATGATCTCTTTTAATTCTTGATTGGATTTGCTCTAAGGTTATGAAACAACTATTTTTCAGTATAGATGCTGTAATAAAAGGTTAAAATGCTTCCTACACTGCAATAAAAGGTTAAATGCTTCTTACGACAGAAATCCTCATCATTCCAAGGCCTCAGTCTCTTTGTCAAGATGGGAGTATCCATCATTTCAAGTCTATTTATATATTTCACATAGAAAACATTATAACAATTAAAATTTTTTATAATATATTTATAGAATGTATATTCTCACATTATCTTTGTTTATGATTGTTTGTGAAAATTAAATTTTATTTTTTCAAAATATTATTAATTTTTCATCATCAATCATATTTCTTAAAACTGCAGGAGGATATTGCAACTAATACTGGTTACATGCTTCATACATTCCGTAAGATTAAAAAGCTAAACAAATTCCCTAATGACTTCCCATGTCCAAGAAAAAACCATCAATGGGCAAAACCGTCTTTCTATAAATATATCCCTTAGCACTATATAATGACCACAGCTGGAAAACTAGGGTATAAAAATCCCCAAATCCTCGCCGCTCAAATCCCACACCGCGCAACCAACGAACGCTGAAAAGCTCAACACAACACCACCACTCGATTCGCTGTAGTTCTCATCTCTTGATCTCAATACTCGATCTACGATTTCGATTTCATCAATTGATTCGAGATTGTTGCAAGATTTGTTTGATTAGGTCGAGATTTTGTATCTGTTGATGCGATTTGTGTGATTCGTGCGATTTGTTTGATTGTCTGTGGTGATTCAGGTTTGAAGAAGAGGAGACTATGGCGACGTTCGAGTTGTATCGTAGATCGACGATTGGACTGTGTTTGACGGAGACGCTCGATGAGTTGGTTTCGAATGGGACTCTGAGTCCCGAGATCGCGATTCAAGTGCTGGTCCAGTTCGATAAGGTATATTTTGATCTATTTGTAGTTGACTTGGTTGTGTTGTGTGAAGAAATGGAATGAGATAGTGATTGATGTTGTTTTGTGATGTGTTATATCAGTCGATGACGGATGCGCTCGAGACTCAAGTCAAGAGCAAGGTGACACTAAAGGTATTGTAATATCCGAATGAAAACTTATGCACTAGTATCAAGTTTTATGCTTATGATTGCTTGTTTAGATGCAAACTACTCGTACTATGTGAAGAAAAAAACATGCAATAGGACGATTTAAGCGATAAGGTTTGGTGAGGAAGAGAAGCTCTTAATAGGATTTGGGTGTGGTATCAGTCTTCTGAGTATTCATGGTGGTTTTGACACTGGTTATATTTCAGTAGTTACAAACTACTAGTATGAAAGAAACCGTGAACACAATGGCGTATGAACGTTACCTTTACAATATCTCTAGAGCTATACTTCATTGTGTTGATTTTACCCTCTACTCCTCTAAGTTGAGGCTTATACCTTGATATTTACAGCCTGGGGTCATGCATGAAAGCGGCTAAAATATAGAATGCTTTTGTTGCACCTTGGGTTGAACTGGTCATTAGGTTAATAAAGAGTATAATTTAGGCATAGTGATGCATAGTAAAGCTAGAAGTATGAAATGTTTCTTCTAAGTGATCGGTGACGTGATCACAGCCCTTTAGATCTTGCTGTCATAGACCTCTTCTTAA
Source organism: Drosera capensis (assembly GCA_001925005.1). Lineage (NCBI taxonomy): Eukaryota > Viridiplantae > Streptophyta > Magnoliopsida > Caryophyllales > Droseraceae > Drosera > Drosera capensis. Next base: position 43,471 of record LIEC01007353.1, read on the forward strand.
TGCCACTAATGCTGATGAAAGTGTCTAGGGCTGGTAGCATTGTTATTCACCTCTCTCATTTTTTGGGTTACACTTCAAAGTTTTGTTTGAAATAGACTTGTAAGTTTTTGCTTGACTTGAGAGACTTTATGTTATTGGTAGCCTTCTTAGTTGAATTGTAATGGTCTTGTCGAGGAAACTGTTCTATCAAAACTTCGAACTAATGACAGTAAACCTATGAATGTATATCAAACACTCCCTCACACGAAAGCCCATTAGGATATGAAGTGTGAACAACAAATACCTTAGCCCCACTACATACCATGTGTCAAACAAGGTCTTCATATCTATGTAGATGACAATAAATGAGGAATGCAGGGATCGAACTCGTGACCTCAATGTCCTCAATGTCGAGTAACGAGTTCTATCAAAAGTCCGATTTAATGGTAAAAGTCCCATTCAATGAATGTATTTCTTACAGGTCCGGATAACTATACAATGTTGTTGGCTTCATCCCCTTTCCTGGGAGCTCCTGAACATGACATGTTGAAGGGCTCCTGTTCTGGCCTTACAGAAGATACTTGTTGAGTCACTTTTGCTTCTTGAATTTCAGTAGACTTAGTATGTGGTCAACCCTTTTAACAACCTATGCAGATTTTAAAAAGAAAAGGGAAACGAAAAAAATGAACAATGAAAAATGAAAACGAGAAGAAAAAAGAAAAAAGAAAAAAAGTTCCTTGCTTCTTAGTTGTACCTGCTACGAGGGTTTATTAAATAAGCTAAGAACAAGTGCTCTGTAGTGTTATGCTTAACTTAGCATCATCGTCCTGTGTATGATGACATTCTCTATTGTTCTTTTCAGTACACCTGTGACATAACTTGGATTATCACTTTGCAGGGACATCTGCATACCTATAGGTTTTGCGACAATGTTTGGACTTTCATCTTGCAAAATGCTGTGTTCAAAAATGAAGAAAGCCAGGAGAACATTGGCGGGGTTAAAATAGTTGCATGCGACTCGAAGCTGCTCATACAGTGAGGTTGCAGGTATGTTTTGATGTGATTGCAGAGTGTAAACTTCCATTCTGTTAATGTGTTGCGAGTATGTTTTGTGGAACCCTCCCCCAGCGATTGTAACTACTTGCTAAGATTTCTGGAGTGACTTCCACTCGGAGCTACTGTTGGATGTGTGAGCTTTCAGCTTTAGTGCTTTTACACTGCTGCTCTTGAGCTTTAATGAACTGAGCTTAATTACAATCAACTACAAAGCATTAACCTTTTAAGTAGTGATGGAAACTAAAAGAAGACAATCCACCCGAGGTTACCATACAAGGACAGATGGGAATATGCCCATAAAACAAAATATTTTGTCAAGAATTCAAGCAAGAGAAATTGGTTAACTATAATCTGCAGTTTGGATTTTAGTTGAACAATTTCCTAAGGAAATGTGTAAAATTGCAGCAAATTTAAAAGAAAAGACTAAAGGTCACCACACCGAAGAATTCTAAGGAGAATTCACTTGGAGGAAACGGAGAGAAGAAATTTGTACCACCACTACTTCCAACTCTCAACTTCTCCTTCTAACCAGTATGACGAGTGTTCAACAAGTTTGGAACACTCAAAGACTATTGAATGAGCAATGATCGGTTGCTTTCGAACATATAAAAAGGGAATGGTGCCTAATGATAAAGAGAATGTTGGAGAAACAGTCGTATACATGAGTGTAAACCTGAGGAGAGAAGGTTATCTCGTGGGTAGTCTTCTCCTCGATATGTTGCTTTGTAGTTCTTTGTTCATGGAGGCTACTTCTCTAGCCTTGAATGCCAATACAATCTTTTTTTAATCGAAGGAGTTCCTTTTTGAAGAAGTGAAACCTGGAAGTTAAGCCTTGTTGATTTTTGGGTGCTGCAGCACTCAAGTAGTCAAGTTGAATGCTATGCTGAGGAAATCTTTGTCAAGTTCTGCTGCTAAACCTGGTCTAGGGCTCTTGCACTGTAGTTGAATGCTTAAAAGAAATAAAAACTGAGTGCTGTGGTGCTGAAAACTGAGGCAAGTATTGCAAGCAAAATACCAAGCCTAGTGGTACCTGATCAGTGACAAATCATTGCCCAACTTAAAAGTCTTTTGAGTAGGATCGACCATTGAAAGTCTTTTGAGTAGGAGTGATCAGTATTCTGACAAATTTTTATGAACATTAACTGATGAGAATGCACCAGCTTACTGAATCCTTGTAGAAATTTCAGGATACAACAGCTAGAGTGCTAGAGTGTGAACTTCGTGCATCTAGGTTCATTCCAGTGGGACTTTTTTAGGCACCATGTCAAATCAACTCAAACGTGCACACTGGATGACCCTTTTTGCATTATCTAGTACTCAAAACTTGTGATTAGTTCTCGCCTTTGTTTGCCGGCTTGCCAACACCACTATTTGTAGCTGGTGTCTTGTTTGCAAGTCGCATCAGTTTTTCCACCTAGGGAAGGTGAACTCTGGATTTCCTTGCATGAGTATGTTGGACCAGTTTTCATCTTGATCTCTTGAAGTTGACATTTGATTGTTTGAAATGAGAACATACTGTTTGTGAGGAGTTGTAAGCCGTCCTCAGATAGGAATCAATGGTGTGAGAAGGAATACTAATATCTAGTTTGCCAATGTGATTTTGCCTATGAATCTGGTTGTCATATATGTTACTAGCCATTTTCAAGTACTGCTTGTCCTAGAAAATACTATTCAAGCTTGGTCATCCAATCATCTGATTAGTTATACCGCACCGTTGAGAAAAGTGGAATTGCTCTTTACTGTTTGAGTAAAGTATTGTTCTACAGGCTTTCTGTTTTAGTTTTAGTATCAAATCGGGGAAACCTTGTCGTCTAGTCCTTGTACGATTATCGTAATCTATCTGACTCAATTTTCTAGTATGGTATAATGTACTCTTTATCTTAAACAGCATAGTTGAAATTCGATATTGGCATTCAAAAATTGGGGCTTTTTTTAATTGTTTTCCATTGATTTTTGAGAAGTTCATTTTGCATTGACCTCATGGTTGCATTTTTACACAGGTTCATGCATATTGTGCTATGATATGCATGTTCCCAGTTCCAGCCGTGGAAATGCCAAAATACAGCTTTCGAATTTTTACAGCTTGAAGAAGTCAGTTCGGATGAGTATTCGCTTTCTGTTCATATATGGTTCCAGTAATCTTGTAGTTACCCTGTCTACGCCTTCGGCTTTCCCCTTTGTCCCTTAGATCAGGCCTTCATCGGGGAAGCCAAGCCAAGCCACGAGCCCAGCCTCGGGAAGCTTCCATATTTTGCATACTGTTTCCGTCTATTCTAGCATATTGAGAGCAAACACTGCCTTTGTTGCATTGTGTTCGCATCTTTTCTTTTTCACCTGTTTCATATTATCTTGTGAGAATCGACTCTGTTGTTCGTGTACTACTTAATATCAAACGAGACGCTAAATTTTACTGTCGTACACATGGGCAGAGCAATGACAAACCATGTCTGGAATGTAAAAATTCTACTTGTAACATTTACCATATCCAATCCATGCTGCTCGAGTAAATGCAGAAGAGATAATATCAATCGAGTCCGCACACACTACTATGTGAATGCCTTTTCTGTTTCCCATTTATTGAAGTCCCCATTTGGGCAACCTTCATCTAAAGCAGGGTGTGTCCATGTGTTAGTTGAGTTGTCGTCAAACATAGAATAATGATTAATCATACTATTGGAATATTGGTTATGGGTAGAAAACAATTTTCATGCCAGGCTGCCCATCTCTAACATGTACTAGTCGTCGGTCGTTCATGCTAATCCACATATATGTATTGCATATAAAATGCCATAATCTTAGCCCAAGTGATCCCACCACATTGGTGAATCTAGCTGTCATGCACGTTGTTTCTTGCGAAAAACGAAGCACAGGGTCCGAAAAAACTTGATTAGGTTTTGATACTTTCACTAGTTTTTGTTCTATGCTGCCGGACCTGCATTGTGTAGTCTGTTGAAACATTTTATAGATGAGCTTAAATGTCTCTGATTATAATCTCGATGAGATCAGAGTAGGACTTGACGGACTGATAAGTGAAGTTCTCAATTGACTCGAACCAGGTTGGGCAACATGAAATGAAAGGTACAAAAATATATATAAATTCGACACATACATAAATTAAATATAATTAGTCCAGTTGAAAACAGCTGCAAAGAGTTCACAATCACAGAAACAACGAATCATACCACACCTATGACATTTGGCAACTCCTGATTGGTTACATTGAATCTCCCTCCATATATAAACTTCCCAAAATTTCCACTTCTTGCCTCAAAAACTCTTAATCTGCTCAGTAACATGGCTTCCTCCTTGACAGTCTCAACTCTCACCCCTGTCCTCCTCCTCCTCCTCCTCCTCTTCACCTCCCAATGCCAATCCGAGTCTACCGCGGCGCCATCGCCGGAATCCTCCCCCGCGAACCTCACCGGGATCCTCACCAAGGGCGGCCAGTTCAACACCTTCATTCGCCTCCTAATGACCACACAGGTTGCCTCCCAGATTGAAAACCAACTCAACAACTCGAACCAAGGCATCACAGTATTTGCCCCCACGGACAATGCCTTCGACAACCTCAAGTCCGGGACGATCAACAGTCTCACGACCGAGCAACAGGTCCAGCTCGTCCTCTACCACGTCACCCCAAAATACTACACCATACAGGCCCTCCAGGACGTAAGCAACCCCGTCAGGACGCAAGCCAGCGGACAAGATGGCGGCGTGTGGGGCCTCAACTTTACGTCTCTTGGGTCGAGCCAGCAGGTGAATGTGTCAACCGGGGTGGATGAGACTCAGATCAACAATGACTTGTGGGAGACGTTTCCCTTGGCGGTGTACGAAGTCGACGTGGTGTTGTTGCCCGATGAGCTATTCGGGACGAAGACTATCGCGCTGGCTCCGCCTCCGTCCGAGGCTGCTTCCGGGAAGTCCAACTCCAGCACGGCGACCAAAGGTGGTGGCGCTGCTGCTGCTGAGCAAACCAGTGGTGTGGATGGAAATCTGGGCTTGGGCCTGGGCTGTGTTGTTGGGTTTTGGGCCGTGATGTTGTTTGGGCTTGCTCATTGAGGCCCATGACGAGGGATATTCTTTGGCATGGACTGCAGGAGAAATATTGATGTGTTTGGGGTTTGGTTTTGGACATTTGGTTATTTATTTGGCATTTTGGGTTATTTTGTTTTAAATTTGGATTGTTGTGATTGTGTTAATATCAAGGGGATGATATGGATCCCCAGCCCTTTTGGGACATCCAATGGTCGAAAACAATTCAAATCTGGACACAAGAAAAAAAATTAAAATTAAAAACTTACATTTTGGATCCATTTATTGTAACAGATACGAATTGAAGAAGATTAATTTTTTGGTTGATTCTGAAGCCTTTTTTCATGACAAGACATCCATAAGGGTGGGTTTTTGTGTAAAATTTATATAAAGTTTCAAAATAGATTTAAAATAAGTTATAAGTTAAAAATCTTTTCTATTTGATTTTTCAATTTTTAAAAAAGGTTATCAAAGACTTCAACATACTCCCTCATCCGTTCTATATAAATTGCAAAACTTTTATTTTAGATAATTTTAAATTGTCAAAAAAATCAAAGCTATCCTTATTTTATGTCATAGTATCGTCTTTCTCATTATTTTTTCTATTTTCATCCACTCATAATTTTTCCTCTCATTCACAATCACATAAAAATAAAACACCATAAAATCAATAAATTTCTTAATAATCGTGTCAAATCAATATATCGTGATTTATCTAGGACAAAGATGTATTTATTTTTACCCCTTCTCAAAATCACTACAAGGGATTTATGATAGATTGATTATATTTACCAAAGTCCTAAGTTTATTCTACAAATTGATTTTACTCTTTCTTATATTTACCAAAGTCCCAAGTATATTCTACAACCAGACCTATAAGTTATGATTGCATCAATGTCACATCTAAGATCCATCTAATGGAACAGCTCCCATCGGATTGTCAACGCACCATAATGTCCGTTTGTGATAAAGAATCTAGGGAGCCCAACCAACCTCGCACCATAATGTTCGTTTGTAACTGCGATAAAGAACCATAGATTTTGAGTCCAATTAGACTTTCATTTCAAAAAAAAATAAAAATCCATTCCCTTTTTCTTTTTTCTTTTTTAAATGAAGATCCATGCCAGATTATGCCATAATTGTTTGGGAGTTGGAATAAAACGAGGGCTGAGGCCCAAGCCAATGGATAATGGTATAGGCCCGATTCACAACCATGCTAGTGGCCCAATGGGCCGAATACATGTGTGCAGATGTCACCAGCGGTTTACAATTGCAGGTTTGCAGCCGTGTTCCACTTCCAAAGTTCCAATAGCAAAGCAGGATCTTGCATCTAAACCTAGTTTCGTTTTCAAACAAGGAGTCTAAGCAATATGATCCTGAATAATTCTGTTTAAAAAGATTCGAACTAATGATGTGTTATCACTATTGTTTTGATACGATATCATGAAATGATGAAGCCATACCCATTAACAACAATCTTTATACCATACTTTAGATTTATTTTTTTCCTCCTTTAATATAATTATCATATTCATTTTATACACATAGATTTACATTTTTTTTTTTCGATTTTAATTTTCAAACATATAATACTTCTCTTTTCATCTTTTTTAATTTTTAATCATACAATACAATATTTTCAAGTATGAAAACGTTGTAAATAATTCCAAACAAAATATTTTGATAAAATAATATAATAATTTATGGACGGAGATAAAATGAAACGGTATAAATGAATCAACTCTTCAAACCTCAAACCATGGGGTTCAATGTAAATGACTAATGAGGTTGGTGATCGTGTGTGATACGAGCCGCTTTCACGTACCTAACAGTCAACAGACAGCGTCGTATCAATGCCGCTACCCCAAAATGAGCGGGCCCACAGAGACAGCGACCCAATTTCTACCCCAAACGACGTCGCATGATAATTACCCAGTTTGGACTATCGACAAATTCGCTTGTGGCTCATCGATTATCTTATAATGACGTCACCTGTAACGTATGACACGTGGAAGGCCCGGTGATGTGGTCACGCTTTATTATCACTTACGTAGACTTGGAATTTGGGATGACAATAAATTAAGTGCCAACTTACATTATTACTTGCTTATGCTATCGTTTAATGTCAAAAAGTGTGCAATGCCTACTTTAAAGAATTCGTAAACTAAAAAGGGATAAATTTCAACCTCATGATATTATTCCATGGATTTGTACTCGTACTATTGATCCACCGGGTAGATAACTCGATTCTCTCAAAACAAACATTTGATGACGTCCAGATTTTATGGAATGAAAAGATATTGAATGTCTGTAACTGGCAAATTAAGATGTTAATTCGTGGAACCGACGCATAGAACATTGGTGCTTGTACGTTCATGGATTAAGTAACCATATATGGAACGTTTCAACCTATAGGAAACATAAAACAGTTTGCAATTATTTATTCCGTCTCAAAATAATTATAATATTTTTATTTTTTGTATTATTCAATATATATTTTGAGAAATTTCGTATTATATTGTAATGACATTAAAAAATTATCTCATTGACATCAAGTTGTAATACATAACTTGATAATATTATCTCATCGACATCAAGTTGGGATACATAACTTAAATTATCATTAATATTTTACGATAATTTTTAAAAAATTAATATTTCAATATTTCATAATTCAAATCAAACTTTATTTCGATAAATGTATATAATCAATCTATTATAATTATTTTGAGTCAAAGAAAAAGTATATATATTTTTTTAATCCAGGGATGAATCGTGAGCCATGGGGCAGCTGCAATTGGAATTGGTTGGTGATGTGTCCCTTTTGCAATCTTGTGGATCTATGAAAGTTATTTTTAGGAGTACTATATCTTTATACATGAATAAATATTTTTAATTTTTTTTGTGATGTATTATTTTGTATTTTTTTATTAATTACAAATAATTCATTTTAGAATAAATAATTATATTGTATATCATAAACTTCAATTTTTTGTTACTCATATATTGTTCAATTGTAAGCAACTCTTATTATTGTATAATACATAAAAACATCAATATTATTATAATATGAGATAATGAAATATAAAAACTCAAAAATTTTAATGTGATTATTTATATTATAATCGATCAAAGAAGAGCTCGATCAACTAAAAGATATATAATATTTCTTATTCCAAATTTTCACATTGTTATTTGATCATTCATATATTTGATAATGAAGTTGTTAATGATGTTAATCAATTTATTGCGAAATCAACCAATGAAAAATTTACATATGGATTACTATTAACCAATAGGAAATAGATATGTGGATGACTAACCAAAAAATTTCTTATATTTGTATTATTACATCTATCCTATATAGTTTG
>LIEC01007354.1:4176-53743 GCA_001925005.1 Drosera capensis
GGAGTATTAACCGCAGGATCATATGTGCTTAATTCAAATAAGGGGAAGAAAGAGAGAATTGGAAGACTTCTAGAGATGCATGCCAACAGCCGAGAGGATATCAAGTTTGCTGTGACCGGTGATATTATTGCCCTTGCAGGTTTAAAAGATACCATAACGGGAGAAACGTTGTGCGATCCTGCTAGCCCTATTGTGCTTGAGCGAATGGACTTCCCTGATCCTGTGATAAAGGTTGCGATTGAACCTAAGACTAAAGCAGATGTCGATAAAATGTCTTTCGGGCTTATTAAGCTTGCTCAAGAAGATCCATCTTTTCATTTCTCCCGAGATGAGGAGATTAACCAGACTGTGATTGAAGGAATGGGAGAATTACATCTTGAGATTATAGTTGACCGACTCAAGAGGGAATTTAAGGTGTGTGTCTAATGTCTATGATCTCTCTCTCTCTCACTATCAATTTACTTGGGAAGTGTAATGTGAAGTTGGTGAAAGTTTTTCAAAGCAGATAGTTAAGAGTTTGAGGTTTTTTGATAGGATAAGTATCTCGACCTCCTATAGTTAGTTCTGTTGTACAACTCCTATTTATGGTACACTTGGTAAGAGTAGACGGTTGGGACGACCATGGATCAACCTCAAAGGACATTTGGATGGCATGATATGTTATTCACAAGGAAATTTTCACCGGACGGTCTCTGCAAGTTTCGAGTTCTTTTGATAAAGTGGATTTGTTGACATATTATCATAATGGGGTGATTCCTTTTCTTTTCTGATTTATGATTAACGTTATTCATCTACTTTTTAGGCGTGAAGCGAAGTATTCTCAGAAATAATTAAAATTCTCCCATTTTTTTGCCTATACTTTGGAGATCTTGGCCATGACTCACTGTTTTTATTGCTTTTGTCTTCCTTCCTACATAAAGGTGGAAGCCAATGTTGGAGCGCCACAAGTGAACTACCGTGAAAGCATTTCCAGGGCGTCAGAAGTTAAGTATATACACAAGAAGCAATCCGGTGGGCAAGGACAGTTCGCTGATGTAACCATACGCTTCGAGCCGCTGGAACCTGGCAGTGGATACGAGTTCAAGAATGCGATAAAGGGAGGTGTAATCCCTAAGGAATATATTCCTGGAGTCATGAAAGGATTGGAAGAGTGTATGAGCAATGGTATTCTCGCTGGCTATCCCGTTGTGGATGTCCGTGCTGTGTTGATAGACGGCTCTTTCCACGATGTGGACTCAAGTATTCTCGCCTTCCAGTTGGCAGCTAGAGGAGCTTTCAAAGAGGGGATGAAGAAAGCTGGTGCTAAGCTTTTGGAGCCCGTAATGAGGGTGGAAGTCGTCACCCCTGACGAACACTTGGGAGATGTGATTGGCGATCTCAACTCGAGGAGAGGACAGATTAACACCTTTGGAGACAAGCCTGGAGGTCTCAAGGTATGGACCTATCTGTTACTGACCCTGTGTAGTCTGTTTGTTCCGTCTTCTCATTTTCCTGTGGTGGTTGTGCAGGTTGTTGATGCCTTGGTTCCTCTGGCGGAGATGTTCCAGTATGTCAGCACATTGCGTGGTATGACAAAGGGGCGTGCATCATACAGCATGCAGTTAGCCAAATTCGAAGTTGTCCCGCAACATATCCAGTCCCAGCTCGTCACGAAAGAGGAGCTAGTTGCTGCTTGATCCGCTTCTCCTGGTGAAGTTTTGTACGCTTCGAATTGTTGGCGATTTTATTTTTTTAAACTACTCTGCAATTAGACTCAAGGTTGTATAGAAACAACTCTGAAACATATAGGCCTCTGTTTGTATGCTCCAGTCCCTTTTTCGCCTCATCCTTGTTCTGCGTATAATTGGTGACAAATGCTGTTAATATCAGTGATCTTATTGGCATGGGAACTCACAGACGGTATTTTGCAGATGCATAAGGTTGTTTTTTTTACAAGAGATGGACTCTGCCTGAAAACTCAATGTTGTAGAACCTAGTGCCTAGCCGGTGCTACGGCAAGCAAACTTTCACTTGCAATATATCTAATGCACAAGGATCAACTTAGAACGTCGTTGTGCTCATAAGAATCAAGCGTTGTCCTGCGGGGCTTTGGGACTCTTTCAATTGGGACTCTCCCTTTGATTCGTACAGCATCTAAGCTTTTCTAGGACCCGGCTTTGTCGCCGGAATTGTCATTGGGATGGTGATTGGTGACAAGACGAGTTATTCCAAGAGAAGGTTGTTGGTTTCCATCAGGTTTTGCCCGGTTGGAGTTGGATACATAAGAAGCATTGGGCGTGAAACACCACAAAATGGCATGAAGCACAACTAGGGCATTGGACAACAATGATGATGGAGACAGCTTTCGGAGTAGTTCTAATTACTTGCAGGAAATCTAATCCTGGTGGCAAAGTGATAGCTGCCGCCTTTGCAACTTCTTGCGGAATGTATAATCTTGGTGGCCGATGGCCGTTTATATCAGTCAATCTATATTGCAGTCTATGGAGGACGACATGCGGCCTTTCCTGATATCATTGTGATCTTAGCGCGGGAATATGGTCGCATCAGCACCTTATTATCAGCACGTACGTAGTCCTGCAATAAGATTTTGCCGCGAGTGGGATTCCTCGCCTCTTTTAGTGCTCGGTATCTATCATAATAAAAGCATTCTTTATTCGTCCCGCTACCATTTTTGCAACCGATGCTTAGGGGGACCAAGGATGATGTATCAAGATCAAAACCTTCTGTATAATGGTTAGATTTTTGTATTGTTTGTTTTAAACTTGGTAAACGAATTGGGTTGGATCCGTAGATCTAACAGGTTGGATAATTTTATCCGTAGGTAAAAAGACCAAAATCTTATTGAGTCCTAAATTTTCGATCCATTATCCGCCCGTTGCGGGTTGCAGGTATCCGTACCCGACCCAATAGTTTTATAAATAGAAAACTATAATTAGAAACATACATATGTCATTGTAAATTTCATAACAAATATGCAATTTTTTATTATAAAATTACATTAAATACAAAAGTTCAAACAAACAATAAAGGTCAAGAAATATTTTTATAGACGTTACAAAAATCTTCACTACAGATGAAAAATACAAACATCTAATTAAAATGATAATCAAATTGAAAAAAAATGAATTAAATATAGATAACTTATACATATGCAAACCATAATATCTTATTAAAATTAAATATATCTTTTCTTATCTAATATAATTAGATGATAAATAAAATGTAAACAACAAGTTGTATGTTGGATGCGGATGTCCATGGTTGGATAATTTTATCCATAGATAAAAAGTTCTAGATTTTTTTGGATCCTAAACCCGTCGATCCAATATCCAATCTGTTTACTGGTGTCCACGGGTTTGGGAACGAATTTTGCCACGTCTAGTTTGTTTTGGCTGTCATTTATCTTTCTGGACTATTCATTGAATGAAACCAGAGATGGAAAAGATGGGGACGGTGGCCCGAGCAGGCCGCATCCTGATAGAAGCTTATCCGAGCTCATATTGGTCCTCGACAAGTCGGGATATCTGTAAAGATGAAAACTAGGGATCAGTACGTCGGCCTTACAAGCTCATCCGTACGGCTCGTGAAGAGGGGTCATAAGCTTGCCTAATCGACCCCTCCGTCACACTAATCTGGCAGGTTTCAGGTCAGAAAGCCTCGCATCGAGCTCTAGTAAATGGCTACGAGTTTCCTCATAAATCTCAACTGGGAATGACTTATCAAAGTGATATGAAATAGTAGTCAACAGAATGTGCATGGGCGTTTTTGAAATGGGTTATTTTGATTGTCTGAACTATACTCTGTTTTTTTTTTTTTTTTGCTCATGTGAACTGGATAAGAGAATCCTAGATTGAAGTGAAGCTACGATAAGAACTCAGCAATGAACAGGATTGCAGAGATATATGTGTTTTCATCAGTACTGAATTAACAGTATTGTTAGTGAATCATGCTCAGGTGACACCATCCCTCAGATCATGGTCAGGAGTATAACTCGTGTTCTCTGTATAGGCGTTAAACTCATGAGTTCCAGAACCACGTTGCTGAAGTCCTTGAAGTGAGGCGGTCTTCCACGGTCTCGCTCGGAATCCTACACATGTTTGATGAGTTTTCTTGACGATAACATAAATCATGACGAGGAAAAATGCAGCACCTTGAATTAGTATCAAGTCAAATTATGCCAAATACAAAGTCTTAACTTTCAATCTATTGGGTATTCGATTTTTTTTATTTTTTTTATAAAAAAACCTGGATTTCGACTTATCCAGACAGCATCAATTTATGGACAAGAACCTTTGGGAAGCAACTTCCTCGACATTTTAATCATCCATTTTGATATAAGTCATGGTGGAAAAAATATCTCTAGCTTTTCACACAATGAACTCATGGACACAATTTGTCTTACAAAGAGTGACCCTCGGCTTCGAAAAAAGTTCCCTACATCTTAATCCGAAGACTGACTCTTCATTCAAAGCCGTAATTTTATTTTATGTGTATGATATGTACAAGTAAACGAAGGAAAACGAAAAGAAAAAACCGACTATGTCAAGATAATATTGTGAAACTTGTATACTTCTCAGCTGACATCAACCATTCAAAATTGTGGACACTTGGCCATCCGATGGTAGCCCTGCCAAGGCCGACCATAGACCTCCCCCTGCAAGATCTTCGTCTTCACCGTCTCGAACTTTTCCATTGGGCAAGGCAACTTGATCTCACCGGGATGATCAAACCCATAAATCTCCTCCGCCTCCTTCAACAATTCTGCGAACAAGGGATGATTCAGATGTATAACCGGAACAACTACCTTATGCACCTCCTCGTCCGTCTCCCCCACGCACACGGCCAAATGTCCCCTCGGCACCTTACCGGCCCGCTTCTCGTCATAACCATAGTCATAACTGCTGCCTATCTTCATGTACCCTGTCGTCCGCCTGTTCGTGTTCTTGAAGAAACATAGCTCCCTCGCTCCTCGGCGAATCAAGTCGCCCCACCTGCATATCCTTGACTCCACGACCGATCCTTCATCTCTAGACGAAGACAACTTCAGTCTCCGGTAACCGTTGGAGCTGATTCTACGACAGAACACCCACTTGAAGAATCGGGAGAGCCTCGACCGGAGCTTGAACCCTCTGCATCTTCTTCTCATCATGATCATAGGGAAATAATACAAGTTGGATTTGGTTTGGTTGAATGAATGATTAGTGTTGAAAGTAAGGAGTACTTATATGGGGTTTGTGTAGGGGAGTGTGGTCGGCATTGGAGGGGGTCCAAAATGGTGAAGGGGAGGTGTGTGGGTGGGGATATCATATATGAGGTTTTGAATTCTTGAATTTGGCTGGAGAGTGACAAAGGTGTGTTAGGATTATTAATTAGAACGTTATAGGAATTCATTGATTAGGATTTTCTTGGGGATTTGGAGTGATTTGGGTTTATTAGATTCGGAAGAGGTCCAGTGGGAGTCAAATTAGTGGCTCTTGATTACAGAAATGATTTCCTAATGAAATAAAATGCAATATTCGAAAGGAATAAAGAAAGATAGATATGAAACGAAGTATAATCTATGATTGAAAGGGTGAAATGCTATAGTGATATTTCTAATTTGTGTAGTAATCATAAGAAACTTTTTGATTATATCATATAGGCTTGAGCTTAATCAAACGTTGTTGTGATCGTGGTTCAAACATAAGCACTGATGACTGGAATTTGTTGAAAAGAAGACCTATTTTCCTAGTCCATCAACACTACTGCATGAGCTGATTAACTTTAGCGCGTCCAAATTCAAAACCATATTAAGGTAGCTTAACTCACGTGAATGTTGTTTCTCCCGTTCACCTTGTTAAGAAGGAGGGATATTAAGATAAATTAATAATAATAATAATAATAATAAATGCTCGAGATCATAATGCACTTTGTATGAAAAATTATGGGAGCATAAAGACTTGATGATGGTTTGTTTGATTAGTGGTTTGTTTCCGTAAGTGTTGTTCGGAGAGTAACCTGTGTCAATGTAAAACGACCTACTGAATATATAATACACGAAACAAAGATGTCACGGCTTATTAAAGTGATAAATCCAAATCTTTGAGAACCACACGAAAACGCTGCGAAAATTGGTAATGAACAACCACAACAATGTTGTTTCTACTTCCAATCACTATCGAATGTTCATCTTTGAACCGAAAGAAAAATTTGCTGATAACTTCCTTTCAAATAAAAGGAAATAAAAGTTGCATCTATTTTGTACCCATGCTATAATATTATTCCATGTCCAAATACATAACAACAATGCCTAAAAAAAGTAGAAGGAAACATAAGTGGCCTTGTTTAAATCAACACGTAGAACCTCAAAAAAGAAAAGAAATCAAAAAGTCTATTCCACTCTAGGGGACAAAAGGATCAATATCAATTTCTTGAACCTCAAAATATCATAGACATCGTATGATATTATACTGTATGACTTGTGATCAAATAGAGTGAGATTTAATCAAATTACATGGCCACGTTTTAGAGCTAGGCATATGAGGATGGTCCGAGGCCGTGGTACATTCGGTACTTTTTTTTTATTAACGAGGAATATATGAAGAAGACCGTCACTTTATGTCCAACTTTAAGAAAAACATGGACTTTCGAAGATATCATTCAAAAAAATATTTTGTGTCCAAGTTTTATTAACTTGGGTCCTTTTATCATACTCCACTCCTTCCTGCAAATTGTTTTACATTACACTTTCGTCCTAAAAATTTTACAATCTTTTGTCATTCTGATCTGTTCCAAATTATTTATTACGCTTTCATATTTAAAAAATATTAATATGTGGTTATAAATTAAGGTAGATAGAGAAAGAAATATTATAAGATTAAGAATGAGAGGCTTAAGATGAAGAAAATAAATTTAAATTTACGCGCATAAAGTGAATTTTGCAAAAATTAGGGGATGAATAGAGTATTAAATATGAATGTCTGACATAAATAACAAGACTTCCATAAATGACAAGTCTGGAATGTCATAAGATCCAACGGATCAATACATGAAAGAGTTTCCAAATAACTGCATATAAACAACTATCATTAATCTTTTACCTATTATATATATTGTTGCACAAAACATTCATATGATGAACCATGTTGATGGCAAACGATCTCACAAACGATATGACATGTCAGGATATTTGTGTCGTTTAAATTTTTTTAAAGGACAATCGAATAATTTCGTATAATTTAAATTGTAAATAAGGATTTATAAACTATCCAAACAGAAATCACGTATTTTTTTAGCTCTTATATTAAGTTACATTTTTAACTTGTAAGGAAAAAGAACATATGATCTCTCTGAACTTTAAAAATATATGAGACATCGACATATGAGACAGCGACATATGATCTCTCCGAACTTTAAAAATATATAGATAATGCTCTTGTCAATTTTAAATGATTATTTATGTTAAAATAATTTCATTTTTTTAAAAAACTAATAAAGAATATATATATATATATATATATGTTCTATTTATGAACTTTCATTTGATGTGATTTTATGTTAAAATAATATGATTTCTTTTGACAATAGAAAGATTAAATACATATTTTATGTATCACGATTTAATACTTCGGAAAAATTAAATGTTATTTTCCTAACTTCTATTCCATAAGTTCCTGATGGAAATTATTCCACTCCAAGTCCAAGGGGTCATGTTACTCGTGAGACATAAACTAACAAAGTACAGCAATATTATATTTGGTACCAAAAATAATTGCCTCATTATCCTACCATGTAAAATTTACAAGCATGGTGGTCCAAGACATAAGCCCCTCAACTTCACAATCTCATATTCATATACACAATATAATTATTGTTGTTGCTCTTTCTATTGATTTTTGTTATCGTCAGATGATCACATAATAATCATCATTTTAAATTATCGATCCGTAATCGTGTGATCTTGTATTTATTTTTGATACAAACAGTTGAATGATAATTCGCATAAGGGATTGACTGCAAACCACAAACCACTAGAAAATGCATGTCACTTCCTTAAACTCTCGTCTCAACTCTTGAATTTCGGTTATCCACTTCTCTTGCATCAAGGTTCTTGGCCAAACACTTTGTCTAAGAGCACCAAACCATGGGACGCTTCATCATCAACCAAGCATGAATCTCCAAGAGTCGATCGATGTCTGCTCTGATATCAAATGACACGGTTAAGACGAGACAATGGACCGAACTAAGAGAAAACCATTTGGATAAGGGTGTCAATTTGTTAGAATTCATGAAAGGACTCGAACGTCTGACTCCAAAGCACATACAATTATAAAATGCCTTTCAAGACTTAATATATAATATTATTCTTCAATTTATTGTTCCTTCAACAAATTACATGAGATTTTTTTTTAATAAAGTTACATGAGACTTATTTATATCAATAGTCATATCTTTTCATTAGAGTTCATAACACTAAGAAAAAGACACAATCCATTAATAACTATCTAAATACAAATTATCCTATTAATTACGATAACAACTTATATGCATTCACTTATTCTAAATATGAATGAAGCCATGTTCAAGATTCTTTACATCACAAATTACACAAACTTTTTGAGACGTTATGACTACGGCTGATATGTTAATATTCTCTTCGTCCCATGAATATTATAATATGTTGACTTTTGATTTTGTCGAGACAAATTTTGAACTATATTGTACAACGATCAAACATTTTTTTGTCAAAAATTTATTGTTAAGTGTTAATGATAGTTTAATTTTGTATACTTTAACTAAATTCATATTACGAAAAAATCAAACATTATTGCAAGAATCCCAGGAGGTATTGTTTAGAATCTTAATTCTACAAGGTACCACATCAAATTAAACAATACCCACAAGGTATCATTAGGAATTAATAATACAATACAATACGTCGAAACTAATATTATGTTTGTCGGATTATGATCGAAACTGTTAGTACGTTCGCTATATGAAAATTATATCCATTTTTATTAGCTCTATTCAAATTAAAATATTTGTTTTCATTATATCCCACAAAAAATATAAGTATACGAAAGTTTTTTTTATTGTAAAATATACTTGTTACGGTGTATGCGTTTCTTTAAGGAAAAATGGTTCCTGCTATAGGCAAAATGCAGGAAACTCCTGCGGGCCATTTTCCACCCCATGTTTAACTTGAATTGTGGTAAAAACTGCTCCTGTAACAGTTTATTATTTGTTGCCTGTAGCAAAAATAATTTCCTCTTTTCTTAATTACTCTCTCGTTATACATAGTCCTCACTGAGCCACTTTTTATAACACCCCATGCACACATTTAAAAAAGAGTCCTTTTACTAATGTAATCATTACATTAAATCTTGAGCATTGATTTTAAAAAGATCCATAATGATTTTTTGTTTGTTCTGAAATCAAAAATATAGGAATAAGCCACAACTTCTATAAATCCGTTTCATTATGCATTTTCACATTCTCTGTTACACTCACAATTTACATCACTCTGTTTCCCCAAATCTCCCAATTTACCCACATCGACGATTCACGATGCCGCGGGCTTCCCGGAAATCAAAACCTCTCAAGAGACCAAAACCCCTCATGAAACCAAAACTTGAACAACTCTTTCAAGATCTCTGCATTCAACCCTCCAATCCCACCACCAGCACCGCCACCGAGGATGACATCTGGTCATCGATCATCTCCGACAATCTGACAGACCTACCATCTCCCACCCCTCGGCCACCGAAGCACCACAAACGGAAGTATTTCTCCACTGCGTTCAATCTTGATGGTCCCGTGATCGCGATTGATGATAAAGATCTTGGAGGACAGATGGGTTCGAAGGTGGAAGTGATCCACGACAATGTCTGGAACATGTCGGATCAGGAGATGAAAAATTTTCTGATCAAAGTGCCCGAGTGGCCGATCGACTTTCCACGTTTGATGAAGCCTAGTGAGACCTCGATACCTGATGGTCCTTGTTCTGAGACGTCGATACCGGATGCTCCTCGTTCTGATCTTGATGAGAGTAAAGAAGATGTGACGATCTTGGACACGGAGGGTCGTGATCGGATGATGAGTAACGGGAATGTGGGTCAGTGGAGATCGAGTTTGGTTGGGGAAAATTCTTCTGGTCGTCATGGTAATGCAGGAGGGGAAAGGGGCTGATTATGATCAGAGACTATAATGGAGGAGTAGGACGGACCCTGGTGACTTTAAGTGAAATTGTTTAGTTGTTGTTGAACGTCGCGATTTTTGGTAGTTCTTGAGTTCGGGATTAGTCGTTGTTGGAGGAATGGCTCGTTATAGATATTTGTTCATTCATTTAGTGTACTGTATTACGCATCTCGATATGTAATCTCAGATTGTTCATATGTTGGAGCTGATTTTTGGCCTGTGATAGCAATCGTATGATATGACTGTTGATGAGATGATGGTTCTTGATATTGTTCTGAGTTCATTTCATGAGTGCTTGTGATTGATTAATCATGAAGGTTGCTCATACAAATACTGGTTCAATGCAGTTAATTTCAAATTGATAATGCGACTTGATTTGGATACGTGGTGAAATGAGACAGCCATCTTGTGCGAGAGTTAGTTAGAAATGTTAACATCTACGAGTTCCCTATCAAGTTTAACTCGAGTTTGATAGTAAAGATAAGACCTCAAGATCTTGTTTAAATAGCATTGGTTTGTATATGTGTGTGTGTGTGCAAAATAACTTGTTCATTCGATGTATTTCTTGCTTTGGTTTAACTTTTAAACGTACATAATGGGATAAAAAGATTGAAGAGTATCTGAAGACTTGTGCAAGTCCATGTAATTGATCTATATATCTTTTCTATGTTCACGCTAGAAGAAGCGAAGACTATATATTGTACTATGATTGATAAAGTGCCAAGTATCAATAATATGAATAGTAGGCATAAAGTTTTCCTTCGCATTGGGCTGAACCTTCCCGGCAAAGAATTAGGTGTTGGGCCTATGCGGGCCACATCCAAACATCTCCGCAGTGAAAGGCTTGGGTTGGAAGCCCATGATGAAGGGCGAAAATGTCTTCTCAATAAACATCCAAAATATGGGCCTGCAAAAAATGAGGCAAAAACCAAGATACACGATTATTATTGTCCATTTATCACTAGTATTACACCCAAGAGGTTTACTGACTTGAGTATCAGAGTTCATATTCTACATAATAGTCCACACTACCCGTTGACGATCCTCGTTCATTTCTGCTTTTGCTTCCATATGGTTTCGTCTGATGACCCATTGAGAGATCCGCTCGCTTTGCTTTGCTTCCTTGGACCGAGCTATTTGTTCGTGACACCAACAAGTATCTACTGACTTGATTCGCAAGACAACTTATCTCAAGATCTTTCTTTTGGGCGTTTACCAACTTTGCTTTACATCGTTATTTGATATGTACATGATCTTAGCACTTGTTCATATTCGTTAATTAATATCGTTATGCTTTCGCCCTCTTCATAACCATCAAAATATCTAAAAATCCAAAATATAGGCGCTAATCTTAAACTTTAATGGCCCATTCATGAAAAGGATTGTTGGACCAAAGCCTAGTCCATTTGGAGTAACTATAGGCCCACCTACCCCTCCCCCATCTTTTACTTTTCGGGTCCATAATAGTAATGGTTGGACATTTATGATCAAACTTAGCCCATTGTTTACTCTCCAAAAAAAACAAAAAACAAAAAACAAAAAGCCTTAGCCCCTTCAAATCCAATCAGAATAATTAATACGCCCGATCGAAACTACTTGTATGCTCGTCGGAAGACAACAGCGACTAGTATGCAACAACCAACACATCGTTGCCGTGGTCGTACACCCTCACCACCTCCTTCTTATCCCCTTCCTCTCTCTCCTCACTTCTCTGCCACGATCGAAATCAAGACTTTTCATAGCATCTTCGACTCTCGCTCATTATTCTTTTGAGAAATTCGGCTTTATAGTTCTTGATCCTCGTCTCCTTCGTCTTTGTCTCCCAATCCGTCGTTATTGGTTCCAGTCTCCAACAACACTCTCCTTCAAGTTCTTGTTGATCCGAACTTCTGCATCCTTTATTGGACTTCGCTCATTGGCTCTTCACGTTTCAGGAGTTGTTGTAATAATCCGAATATTTGTACTATAGAAGCGATTAAATTATTGGAATAGGTATTTAGTAGATTTTTTAATGGAATTTAGATTATAAGGTGAGTCACATGATATAATTTTAAGGATGTGATTTATTTATAACTGCTTGATATTTTATGACAAACCTGATAAAAATAGATAGATATGGAAGTTGAATTGCTCCTATCAATACTCCTCAACGTGAGGGTAGGTGCAGTCACATATCTTGGTTATTTCAACCAA
Organism: Drosera capensis; assembly: GCA_001925005.1. Classification (NCBI taxonomy): domain Eukaryota; kingdom Viridiplantae; phylum Streptophyta; class Magnoliopsida; order Caryophyllales; family Droseraceae; genus Drosera; species Drosera capensis. The sequence goes on from LIEC01007354.1 coordinate 16,546, forward strand.
AAAAAAAAAAAAAAAAAAAAACAACAACAACAACAACAAAATAGTAGATAAATAAACAAGGAGACAGAATACGACGGTTAGAAGTAGAAGAACCGAAGAATAGTCATTGATTCCTAAGGAAGTCAATGAACTTGATCAACAGGTCGCTCTTCTTACACATTCTGCATTTACCTTTCCACAAATGATGGCTTCGACAACATACGAATTTCTTGGATGACCTTGTGTTCTTCCTTGATTGCAAGGGTACTTATCGTTTCGACTGCAGACTTCAGACTAGAGGGATAATATAGTTTCGACGTCGTCCCTTTTTCAGCATCACAACAACAACAACAACAATAAAAAAAAAAAAAATCTTTGAGACCATTGACAGTTTATACCTACTAAAGAGTAAAGGAATGAATCAAAGATCCATCCAGTTTCTCTTCAATATACGAAATTGAAACAACAATGTACACATACGACGAAAAACGTACATATTAATTTCATCAAAGTAGTACGCTCATACGCCTACAGAGTTTATGTACTCATATCCTTTGCTAATGGTTTTTCATGCGTATATTCAACTCCATCATCAAGTACAAATTCTTCAAATTGAAACCATACCAAACGTACACATGTGAAAGACAGTGTATTGGTAACACATGATTGCACAATTTCGAGCTTAATTGTAGTAGTACGCTAAATAGGTACTCATTATCGATGCTAACGGGACTGCAATTGCTTGCATGCATGTGTTTGTAATCCAATCCGGAGACCAAATTCATCTAATCGAAAATAAATACAGTCGTACATATATATGTAAATAAACCTTAACCTTACACAATTTTTCTTCCGCTTAATTTGTTTGGCAAGCGGCATCTGCGATTTGGTCCCTCGTTCACCGTTCTTTCGACTGTGATAGTCAGTGCAGACGCCATTGTCTTTTCTTCGATAGATTTTTGGAGTTGTACGTTCTTATTGTTGCTCGATCTTATCATCCTAATCGAGCAGGACGATTTCAACTTCTTCATGCTTCGAGATGAAGAAGCCTAATCACCTGTACGCTTGAACATATTTTGGAACCCGACCACGATGAGGGAGATGAAGGTCGAGGTGTCTGAGAAGAGATGTGGAGAAGACGGTATCGAACAAAGAGTACACGGGAAGTTGGAAACTGATGAATTTTTAATTTTTTTTTTGAAAAAAGAAAAATAATGATACTCTCTTCGTCCTATAATATAAATAAATGATTAAGCTGACACGAGAATTTATATGTGTGATGAATTTTTTTTAAATTTGTTGAAGAAAGAATATTTTTTTTTAATGATAGTAGGGTTTACTATATCAATTGTGAGAGAAAATAATGAGTATACTGTGTTTTTATTTTGATATTATTTTATATAAAAAGATTACTAATTTTAATATTTTATATATTTTTTAAAGTAAAATAAATAGATAAATGTTACTTATATTATGGGATGGAATAAGTATTAGTTTTTAGGTAATATAATTTTTATTTTAGGATCAAAACTTGGTTGATTATGTCTTATGCACTTTTAGAAAAAATCAAAGTTATTGTGTTATCTACAGGATAATATGACCATCAAATTACATCTATAGATAATTAACACGTGTTTTAAACTTCACGAAATTAGCTTTTACGACTAAATACTCTGCGATTTACCCTTTCCTTTTATTTTTTCCTGTGAAGAAAACTACACTAGGCCAGGAGACTGCACAAACCCCACGACAAGATGAAATGAGAGGAAGAGAGTGACTGTGAGAGAGAGAGAGAAAGAGAGACAGAGAGAGAGAGTGAGAGAGGGAATCTAGAAAGAGGGATTGATAGATCTTCTCTGTGGTATCCCCACAAACAGTAACAAACACCTCCAGATCTCTCAGCCTTTTACAAGGCCCCCCTGTCTTGTTCGTACACCCATTTACTTCGAAAGCATCCACACTAGTCCTTGCTACCCAAACCATGTCTACCATATGTATGATCATATCATTGTAATTACTTCCTGACCTCCGTTTTATTTTAATTATAAATATTTGATTTATTATATAATTTTATATATGTGTCAAATTTTTATAAAATTTGATGAAAAAAAATATTTTTTTTATTGATATTGGATTGTAAATGGGATTTAGAAAAAAGTTATATGGAGTATATGAGAAAAACGATGATGAGATAATTTGATTATATCAATATAAATTGATTATCAAATAAAAAAATTATAAATAAATTTAGACTAAAAAAATAAATATTAGAAATAAATTGGGAAGAAGGAAATGTTAAACTATTCTTACAAAATGTTGATGGTAACGATGGAACACATTGTATGAACAACATATAGGTCTGTTAGTGTTAGTCAAGGTTCACACGATCGTCATATGCATATGGTACAAGCTTTGCAAATGTGATAGACGAAAAGGGCACTACAATAAGTTAAAAATGGATTTCGGATCATTTCTACGATGAGATCGATGTTCTTCTATACTATGCTGTCGTTGGCCAGTATGCTCTCTTGTTATATGTCCCGGAATGGTCTGTCTTGTTATATGTTTCCTGTTGCAAAATCATAATGATCAGAACACCATCACAGTATCCCTGTCAAATGTGAAAATTCTTTACTTTAGAATTACCTTTGGACTATATAGATATATGCATCCACATGCATGAATGGATCAATTTAATGATCAAATGGACATTTCATGCTAGCTATTTCCATTGTCCTTTTACGATTAATGATTGCATATATAGATCACTTGATCGTGTCTTTATCCAATTTATCATGATCCCCTCATCTTTAATGTTTTCACAGTTTTGATATCTCAATCGATGCCAGTCACTCATACATAACCTACTTGTAAGGACTGGATCTTGGGCTTTTAAGATTTGTTTGGAGAAATCCTTTCTAAAATTATAAAAATAAACAATAAAAAAAAATCAATAATAAACCAAACATATAAAAATCAAAAAATATTTACAACATATTCACGAAAAAAACATATAATTTGATCCCCACTCTCTCTCCTCCTCCTCCCCTTCACTCTCCTACTCACCCTCCTCAGCCACCGCATCGCCTCCATCATGCCGCCACCCTTTCCCTCCCTCGCCGCCCCTCCTCGTCGTGACCCGCCCATTCCTCAATACCATCTCGTCCCTCACAATCTCCCCTGCCTCCATTGGAAAGAGAGATGGACAACGATGATATAAATTCCACAAGCACAGAGATCTGATCATGCACGTTGATCCTGTTGCCTAATGTCCTCATATCGTTTGTGTTGCTTAGATCAACGGAGGACGAGTACGCTAGCGGCGGTCCCTCGATAGGAAAAAGTGCTCATTGTGTAAATGTTACACAGATCATGATTGAAGAAATCATGATATAATATTGGACATCGTTTCATTGTTGGATGATTATAGTCCAGTAATGGTTTTGTCAAACCCAAAAAGTTATACTTTATCATGGTAGTTGCATTGGAACTCTAAAAAGTTGCAGCGTGTTTCAAGGAATTTCAGGATAAAGCTCGCTTTGTGGTATGTGGTATTTTGCACATCTTTTTCGATCATTGAATCCCGACAAGTTCAAAAAAACTTAAGCTCCCAAGGTGTTAGTGGTCAAGAAAAGGCCCAAACAAACTAACAGTAATGATTGTGCGGTGTCTATTGAAATACATGGATTACATCATGCAAGGGATTAAAATGATGGATTCAACATGGACCATCGATGATGCAGACAATTATAGATACATGATTGTCTATGAATTATTAATTTGTAAGACTCGAGAGATGCCTCCTCCACAACAAAGACAATCATCAAATACTTATATGTTCATCTCTATCATGAATGTTATGATTTTATAATGAATGTTTGTTATTTTTTGTCGAGATGTTGTTTGCATCGATTTTTTTGTGGGATTTTTGTTCGGTTCAATCGAGGAATGTATTCACATAGAGTTACAATAATATAAAATAACAGTGTTCTGTTGGGTATATACATCTGGAAAAAATAACCCCGGAAAGATTTATGCTGGATTATTCATCCGGGAAAAAGAACCCCGGAAGGAGGTATAACAGATACTCAATTGATTATTTTGGTCTATCCGTTGTAAATTATCTCAGATGAGGATACATTTATAATTTCACTTTGTATGTTAGCCGGCATAATTTTTTCCAACATCCGTAGTTGTTTTTACCGGATGAAGATGTGTTTGATTTTAATCCATCCGTTTATTTTTCAAATGGACAACTGATTTTTTTATTACTGTCTAAACTACAACAGTCAATATTAACTGCGGATTATTTTCCATACATGAGAACCATATGCACATAGCAAAGACAAATGACTTTGTAGAGAATCAGTACATGCAGCTAGCATGCCCGGCTGCATGCTGCAAACCCCAAAATAACACAAACCAGAAAGCTAGCTAGCTTTTTTGGCTGATCATCATGTTTTTAAAACATCAATCTGTGTCAGGGTGAGGTCCCCTTTAGCCCTATCAATAATCTACCAAAACTAGCTATAGAGTTATATACCTAGCTTGGGGCACCTGCAGCCCTTTACTAGCTAGCTAGCCATTCTGATTAACAGAACATGACGTTACTTATATTAACTGCATATATGCATGCTATCAGATCATCTAACAAACTATACCTACAAGTATATGTATACATGATTATGTCTTTGGTAGATAGCTATATAGTCATGTAAAGTCGGTGAATGGATGTGGAACAGGAAACAGGCCAATATTTTCACATGGTGTAATGGCATAAATTAACCAGCCCTCGAGAAATTCGGCGGTCCATAATTAACCGTCTCGATCGTTGAGAATTGAATCGGTTGATGATGCATGTTTGCGTTAATTCCTCATAAACATGATTATATATATGTTTGATAAGGGCTCATCGACTTGTTTTAAATTAGTAATGGGGCATCGACCGCAACAACTCAAAATCCGCGGGACTGTACCCTACATATTATATTGAAAACGATAAAACAAGCCCAAGTTTGTTATACACCATTCGTACATTGTGATGAAGTAAATATAAAACAATAAGGTACTCGCAGCTAGCTGGATGAAGTAGTTAAGCAAGCTGTTTATACGAAATAATTTAAAATCAGTCAACTAAGGTTCATATAACGCCTAATGTACGTTGTTTAGGTTGTACAAACTAATTAAAACGATGTATCTTAAATTAGGAAACTTGACTATTTGTTTAAAAGCAGGTCTGTCCTATATCTGTATTGTAAAGCTAAGCTAGCGAGCTAACCCCAAAGATTCTCTTTAGGGCCGTATCTGTGTAGTATACTTCGGTATTCAATCAGGACCTAATCAATACATATTCGTAGTTGATTGATTAATATTTGACCTATAAGAGTCTATATTGATGTCCTCGAGGTCAACTCATCAGTATACTCTGTTTCCAGTTGAATGTTTAGTTAGTGTTTGGTTACAAGAGGGCCATTTGATGTAGCTAGGGTTGGGAAACATGTTTTACATGTTCCGTTGAATTCGGTGTCGACTTGACTCGAACCGAATGGTATAGACATGCCTCGTCGATTATAGAGGTCGAGAAATGTCGGGTATGGAATATAACATTTCACAAACTCGTCATGAATCTGCAATGCCTATGTTCGATTACATACCAGCCATTGTCTTGAGCTACAAAGTGACATTGTTCCATTTCGAATTGTCCTCGATCATTCGTATATGTTTTTCATTGGGTATTTCGTTGTTGCTTTATCTACTGCAATCAATTCATTGACATCCTGGACTAGTTAGCTTCAAAGTTCCCCTGCATTTTGGGCACACAAAAAATATGCATATACACATAACGGTGGAACATGCCCGTCATTGCAATCCTAAGGAATTTTGGATTCTGCATATCTATATTTTGTGAGCTCATCATTAAGATTCTGTCAAATAATCTCTCTATATTTATACAAGCAAAATAAAGATTCTGCATATCTCGGAATCTCATGTGTATATTTCGACCTATGCTTACCCTTTCTTAATCGAAAACCACCCATAAAAACTTAGTTTTAGCCGTGCCAAACGCGTAAGCCATCAACGTAATGAAGTCCACATCTAATTAACATGAAAATGATCACTTTGAGCACCTCAGGTTGAGATTTGGCTTTAATTAATGAAAAGAAGAACCCAAAACTTTTGCCATAACTTTTACAATGAAAACATTGAATTGTGCAAAGAAGTCTGAATTGCAATCCCCAAGTTCACATTCACACACACAGTCACAAATCAGGACCACAATTTTTGATGGATGGAGCTGGAGGAAGATGAACACCACCTTCTCAGTCCCAGGCCAGTACTACTGTCTAATTATAACACAAACATGCATATGGACCATTTTGCTCTGAATTTTTTACAACCAAAAAAAGGTTTCTTTTAAATTCATGGACAAAAATTCAACAATTGGCTTGGAATTTGTTAGAAAAAAGGAACTTTTTTAGTGTTTGTGCCTTTTGAGTGATGAATAGGGCCTCCGACGACCAACTTGCGTCTTGAGACTGCAACATCGTTATCAAGAAAGTGTACTATCAAGCGCAGTGAAAACTATATGATTCTAAAATCATTCATCAACAATTCGTGTCCAAGTGTTTCTTTGGAACGGGGGAGCGAAATAAAAATTGGTAATCGTTTGTCTAAATTTAGGAAGTAAATTTCGAAGTATTTCTCTTGATCAATCGAATAGTTCGTAAATTCGAAAAATCCTTTAAGTCAAATTTCACTGACGGACTCATTACCACAAAGTAGGTTGACACTTAGCGAATTTTGATCCGCTGACCTCTTTTCTACATTAAAAAAGTTAGACTGAGTCGCTTACGATGTGGAAGGAGTAATCCCCTAAATTTAGAAATGTTTGTCTAACTTATGAAAATAATTCTACGCATAGAAAAGGCCGAGAGTTAAAAAAAAGGAGGGTGAGGAACAGAGGGAAGAGGGATGTGATCTACACATGCAATTTTTGGCATGATAGAATTAAATTGATGTCTGCTGCGCCTCTGCATAAAAGAGAATGAGTTGTCAAATCGAGAAAATTTAATAATATCAAGATCATTATTCACATTTTTTGACGCTAGCAGTTCAGCTTGTACCGTTATCATACATACTGTTGCCATTCACCTAACCCAAAAACTGAAAAGAAAAGAAAAAGAAAAATAAACATATACGGAGTAGTCAAATAATATTGGAATGATTACAATTGTTGCCCCAGGCCGGCAAGGCTCCCTTGGGCGGCGGAGACGGAGGCGGGAGGCTGTGGGGATAAAAACAAGCCAAAGTGTTTTCTGGTCCCGGCCACGGTAAACCCAAAAAAATACATGACCTAGCTACCAATCAGAGTTTACATTTGGGAAATCAAAGGGGAAAATTTAACAGCAAATATAATTGGATTATCAAAACTTGTATTCCCTCCGTCCCAATTTAGTTGCAATCCTTTCATTTGAGACGAAGATTTATATTTGTGTTGAATGCTTATAGAATTTGATATAAAATAAAATATTTTATAATAATATTGGGGTTTATTATAAAATTCCGAGAGTATATAATAGATATATTATATCAAATCATGATTGATTTGATATTATTTAGATTAAATATTTGTTAAAATTAAAAAGATTTGTAAGTAAATTAGAACCGATCAATAAGAAAAGTATTGTATGTATATTTGATATTATATATCTTAGCTTTTTGATAAAGCAATTATGATTATGGTTGAATTGTTGCGATTCGAAGTTATGATCCTAACATCACAGCTGCTTTGATACAATCATAATAATGAATTTATTTGAACTTTACCAAATGTTTTGATATCAATTTTTTTTTCTGCTTTACCAAATGACTAAATGGATGACACGGACTCGTTGAATCTTAACGGAATATTGAGCAGTCATGCAATTTCTTTTTATACATGACTGAATGAAGAGCGATTTTGTAATTGGTTACTCTGAGCTCAAATTCATTCTTCTCTAACTGGAGCCAAAACCAACTCATGGATCAACTCATTTTATTTTCAGCCCTATATCACAGTAAACAATCCGAATTCAATGCTCAGAGTTCAGACAGGTACTAAAAGCATGAAACAAACATTTGATGTAATCCAGCTATAACTCTATAGTTTGAAAAAATGAAGCCCAAAAGTACAATTCGGAAGCAAAATTCAATGAAACATAATCTGATCATAAAACCTTCCAATTAATCGAGCTAGCGATATTGCTTGCTTGCTTGTTGGCTGACTCCATTGGCTATGCATATTAACTATGAAAGTAACAAGTGAATCAACAACACAATGGCACTCGCTCCATGCAAACGTCCCTTTCACCTACCCCTCTCCCTGCCCTCTCACTCACATTATGGAAATTTATATTGCAATAACACCCAACATTTTGTAATGATCAAGCAATGATTTTATGGATCATATATGGTCGGTTGATTCGGATAAATAGAAAAAATAACACATCTGAATGAAACTATTATAGACTCACATCAATTTAGAACATCATGTGATAAAAGTAGGAAAATTCATCCACTGCTCTTTGGATTAAACAAGTGAAGTTAAAGGGCTGATTCTGTGGTTTACAACCCTTCCTTCAGCTTTGTGTTCAAGGGTTTTGCGTTTCTTGAAAATATCATAAAACAGTCTTTCTATATAACAATCAAGATAAGCGTACATACATCGTATCCTTGATATCCTGTTGTCTCTTTTTCTACTCGCATGGAGGAGATCTTTTTTTGTATGTCATGTATCATGTTTTCATTAATCCAGTGGAGTTGGTTCAATGATAAATTGTTTTCCTTCTAATGGTGAGATTAGAGATTCGACACCGAAGGATATCAGGAAACACATACTTTTTTTATAAAAATAGGGATAAAATTTGGGTATATCATTTTTCCTTACAGAGATGTTCTTTCTTACATCTTACATTTCAAAAAATTATGTGGATACATTCCCTTTCTTTCTTTATCATGCTTCCATTAACACTTATGAAGTATCTATATCATCGCTTAAGCAAGAATAGTAAATAAGTCTTCCAAAAAAAAAAAGGGGGGGGGGGGGAAAAGTAGTAAATTTGAAAAAGATCACAATATATAGAAAACCAATCTAAATTATATAGAATAAAAATACAACCTTACGTATTTAATTATCACAAATGCAAAAAAATAATACGCGTGTTTATTGATCGTACCCGTCAAACATACAGTACCTGTACCATATAATTGCCTATATATGCACATACATACATGGTTGATGGTCCCATGAGATCGATGATTATTACATATAAAGGGGGAGGAGGAAATAGAATTCATCAAAGTGGACTCTCCTATTATCCTCTAGACCAAAGCAACTCCCCCACTCTCTCTGTCATCTCCTCTCTCTCTCTCTCACTCTCCATTAAACCAAAAGGGGTAGATCCAAGGTGGCCTCTTCTTCTTTTTCATTTTTAATATTTTTTTATAAAAAAAATAAAAGACCAATCAACCAAGCAGCAGAATAGGAGGAAGAGAGAGCAGGAGCAGACACAGCCACCATATAGGTAGCTGCGAAAATAAAAACCCTCATCAATCAAATCATCATTCATCCATCCTCCTATCTCTCCTCATTTTTATTTTGCCTGCTGCAGAGAGAGCTGATCAATCAACTCATAAAAGCAAACCCTTTCCCATCACTTCATCTCTAGCGTCTCCCATCAATCAATCAAATCAAAAAGAAACATAGAAGCAATCAGCTTAAGGGGAAATTATAAACTATACTTAGTCATGTCGACTTCCTCAACCAGCAGCTGCTTGTCATTGGATCATCATCGTCATCAGCAGAATCAGAATCATCATGAGCTCATCCGAACTTCCCTCTCTCCAGCTGCTGCAACCACTCCTTCAGCTGATCCTCCGGCTGCTGCTCCTCTCACTCCACCGCCTCTTCCTCAGCCCCTACCGCCCACTGAGCAGCTCTGCTATGTTCATTGCACCCTTTGCGACACTGTCCTCGCGGTTAGTTAACTAATTGTTTAAATTAGTTTTCGTTAACGGACTCATCATCATAAAATAACCCCGCACTTAATAGGTTTTAAACCCTTGACATCTTCTTTTTTTTGAAGAATTTGATTGAGCCACTTATCATGTGAGATTAGAATGATCCCTAATTATTTAGGTGTTATGATGCTGGTAATATAATTTTTTTTTTGTTGGTCTTGAGTAAATTGTTAGTAGGTCTGGAAGATTGTCTGTGTCCATAGCACTTGTGGTTGTTGAATTGCAATCTTGAGTTTTCGGTAGATTTTGATTTTCTACAGTGTTTTCTTGAACTGTTTCGCGATTCCAATCTGCACTCATGAATCGCTTTCTTTAAGTTAGGGTTTCGCTTTGGATCGACTACTTATGGTGCGAATCGCTCATGGCTTTGACGATCATAGCTTGATTTCATGACTATAATTTGTAAATATACGATAATTGTGTATAGGTGAGTGTGCCTTGCTCGAGCTTGTTCAAGACGGTGACGGTGCGATGTGGGCACTGCAGCAACCTGCTGCCAGTGAACATGAGGGCTTTGCTGCTTCCTTCAGCTACTGCTAGTCAGCTCCATTTCCCGCATAATCTCTTCACTCCCCCTCACAGCCTCCTGGTACCTATTTTTCTCCATTTCTTCGTCAGTATATGGAGTATCATTATATCCTCATGTCACATTGTTCTAAATTAGGGTTTTCTTCGACTATGGGTTGGCTCTTATATGTCTTGAATTCGAATCTTGAGGTTATCTGTTTTGTTGATCAGGATGAGATCTCGAACTTAGGACCGAGTAATTTCCCAATGAACCCAATGGGAGCGAGTTGCTTTACTGGAGCTGGATGTGGAGGTCCTAATGATATCATTCCGAGGAACCCTGTTACTAGCAGACGTATGTGAGATCATTTGGCTGATTTGTTGCTTGTGTCTTGCTAGATCTGATTACATTTCATGTTGTTTGACTGATGATCATGGAGCTTGCTGCATGTTTAATGTTGCCTACAGTTGATAAGCATATCCAGGGTATTAGTTACAAGAGTCTGACACATACTACGTGCTCAATAATGAAAAAAGTGAAACGTTAAATTTATTCTGGAATGGAATTAGGAGTGTAATCACTAGGCATCATCCAACATAGCATTTTAATTTGGGCATTATGTTCTCACATTTGATCCCCCAAACCCTCTTTATACAAAATATACGATTGATAGCAAGTTGCTCGTTCAAAACAACTTTAAGAAACCGTGGTTGAAGGTTTAATGATATTAAACCGTGGTATGGCTATTGAGATTATTCGGTACTATGTTAGTTATAGGTCGCCTCGATTCTAGGTCTAAAAGGCAGAGATCTAGCTGTATCAGCCTGAACTCCTCAACAAGGTAGCCCTATTGGAATTAGACCCAATTGCTAGCAGCAAGTGATTCCTGACACAAAATAATTTGGTTCAATCACATAACAGAAAAAGTTGCAAGTTTTGTGACAAAATCATTATGTTATGAGCGCTAATCGGCCCAGTAAAACTGTAAACCAATTTCGTCTAAGACTTTGATTAACTAAAAAAAACGATTGATATTTTTTTCAAATCTTGTTGAAGGGCTAATCAGGTTTGAGATTGGTTTGGTTAAACGGTTCTTTTACATGACAAACAGCTCCAGAGAAGAGACAGAGGGTTCCTTCTGCTTATAATCGATTCATCAAGTAAGTGACGTCGCCAAGCCTTCATATCCAAAGCCTATTTCATGTTCATGATCATATATATGCAATTAGTCAAAATAAAAATAAAAAATGGAAGTACATTGTAACCATTCTTCTCAATGTAATATAATGTTATAATCATCATCATGTAGGGATGAGATCCAGCGCATCAAGGCGGGGAATCCGGACATCAGTCACAGGGAAGCCTTCAGTGCTGCTGCAAAGAATGTAATAAACCTTTCAAAAGTTCAATATAATCTACACTTTTTTATGTGACCAGCAGCTGATAACCAATGTCTCATTTTTTGTCATTGAAAGTGGGCTCATTTTCCCCATATCCATTTCGGCCTCATGCCGGATCAGACCGTGAAGATCCGCCCGCAGGTAATAAAAGAGAACTCTAATTTTTCATACAAGATTCATGCTTGGTAACATTGATTGATGTAAGAAACCAGCATTGGTTTGTAGGAACTAGAAAACCTTGAACACTATTGAGATGTCTATCAATAGGTTTAGATATGGAACTCGTTCATGCAGGTTGGAATGTTCCAAGACTCGTATAAATGGTGTAGAATACAAACGACAAGAAGTGATACGTGAACTATATATGTGTGAGCAGGATCAGACAAGTTCTACAACATTTTTATTTTCTTTTTCTTTTTGGGGGGTAAAACTACGCATGCTTATTTGCTTAATTACACATGATACTGTATACTACACACAATGAATTTAAATATTCAAGAATTTTTATTTGATATGTTTATAGTTTGTTTAGCTTGATTTTATTTCAGTAGTTTTAAATTGATAGTGCAATCTTGGAATATATCGGTAAGTCAAATTATTCTCAACTCCATTATCTCTGTATCACTACAAAGTAGAAATGCAAGGATAATGCTTAGTTTTTTTTTTTTTTAAGTTCTATGTGCTCTGATTTTTAATAAGCCTGTGCTCTCATTAATTGCTTATTGCTTCTTATTTTCGTAGGAGCGAGAGGATGTTCTTATGAAAGATGGAAGCTTCTTTGCTGCTTCTACGAATGTCGGTGTCTCGCCTTACTAGTATGGAGTTAAGCTGAACGAGTTTATCCATGAGGGCCTGCAGCTTGATCTTCTTATTTAATTCATGTAGATTCTTTGGTACTTTCTCTTGAACGAACGTTTTAGGGACTTATGTTCCAAGTATGTTAAATTATGTTCTTTTCAAGTGCTAATCAACTATGGTTTATGGACGTTGTAGACTTAATTATATGTTCGAGTATGGGTTTTGATCCTGTGCTAAGCTTATGAAAATCAAGTTATATGTTTTGGACTTCTGATTTGAATAGAGAAAAATGTAGTAACGTGGACTTCACTTCTATAAGGACGAAGTTGTTTTAATGTGCGTCAGCTTTTTCTCCTTTAAAAATTCTCTTTCTAAACACTCTAAAAAATCTTTCTCTTTTTTCAAAACACAATTTCCTGCACACATTTTTTTTTCTCAAATCCAGGTTTTCTAGGCCATGGATCCCTCAATTGAGGCTCCAAATGTTGTTCGACCCGCGCCTACGACTGCAAGGGAGACTTTCCCTAGGATATATGAGCCGTCAGATGCCCAAGTCTCCTCACAGACAAACCCTAGTTCTGCGGAATTAGGGGATGAGAATGAATATAGGTTGAAATTGGTGCTGGAGAAGGTCACCAAGGAGAGGGATTACGCCCTCCGTCAGCTGAACAAGGCGTAGAACCAATTTTTCCTGAAGAATCAGAAGGAGAAGGGGGCGGCGAAGCAGGTCAACAGGGAGGTTAGGGTTCATGAGCAGGGTGTAGCGAACAAAGAGGTGGCTAGCCTAATACTGTATTCAAATAAAACAAAAAATTATTTTTTTGATTTTTGATTTTTGTTTCATCGATTTTAAAAACAAAAAACACAAATAAACATTTTTATTTCATAATCAATAAAAAAACAAAACCAATAATAATATCAAATAAACTTTATTTATTGGCTCCGTTTAGGCTGCTTTTGATAGCACAACATGCAGAAAAGTCAACCCAGGTTGCTTGTTCTACTGGATTGAGCATTCAAAAGACTCATATTTTGTTTGGCCCAAATTCAAAAACGAATGATCCATAATAGAGAGATGATCAGTGGTAGAGGTGAATTTGAAGAATAAACAGTAAAAGATGTATGTTTCAAAAACATTTGGTCGATGCATTAAAATACATAATTTAGTCCATGTAGTACACTGTGGCAATTTATGTGAGATGAGAAACAATGAAATTGAACTAGGCTTCGCACCAACATGGTGCTTACAAGAAAACTGGCTTCATTTTTTGCCCTTCTTTTCGTAGCGTTTCGCAATCTTGAAATACATCAAACATTGTTCGATGAAACAAATTTTAGTTGAAATATGGTAAGATGAAAAGAGAAAAAAAGGGATGTAAGTACTGTGAAAACCAAGAGTTAGAGAATAATCATTACACAATTTCCAAGGTTCTTATTTTAAAAAGAAAAGAATAGATTCTAGAAGATTCAGTAATAATAAGATCCGTTAAGACCGATCTCACGGCCATTATTAAAAATTCTTTTGTCTTTTTCAGGTTACAATTTTGAATTGGGCTCGTCAGCTGTTGCACAAAGCAATAGCCTGTGCAGTTGTGAATTTCCATCCACGGGTAGGATCACCCATATAATTTTTTTTTTTTTTTTCTGGCCTCGTCTGCTGTTGCACAAAGCAACAGTCTGTGTGCAGTTGTGATTTTCCATCCGCGGGTAGGATATAATTTTATTTCTTCCCTGCTTAATCCAATGACTCAAAAGCACCAACAGCACACATCTACAACAGTAGACAACCTCAGTCCTAACATTTTAGTGTACTTTCTTTTAATGCTTAATTCCCAGCTGCTTGAATCTTGATGCTTTCGATTTCTTGCCTGCAGTATTCCTGTACTCAGTAGGATCAGTATTCCCAAGAAGTTATTTGAATCCACAACGATCACAAACTTCATAGAGATGTCTAGGCAGCAACATTGGGAGATACTCGAAGCAGAACAAGTTAGGCGGGAAAAAGTTCATAGAACACTCATCATTACAAACGACCTGAAGGAAATCAAAGAATGATCAATTTCATTAAGTTAACACCCTGCCGGAAGATGATAGCAGAAGTTAACCAGGATAAAGTTAGAAGCAAAAAACCAATGCGCCATAGAGAACATCATCGACTTCATATGAACAATTCGGCCTAATGAAAATTAGACGAAATCCTTGGTTCCCAGATCATATTTCCTGCTGACCAATCCATGACCCTGCAATCGTGGATGTCTCATCGCTCGTTAGAATTACTCAATGGAATACAAATGCGGATGCACATATGATCACTAGCATCGACCAGAGCTGGATTGGATATTCCCTTAGTAATGTTGCTGAAGAGATGTCTTCTGGCCTGTGCAAAAGAAGAGTCGATGCATGCATTAGGTTAATCCACCCGACATGGCTAGATTAACACCACCACAAAATGAAAGGAGAACTCACTCTTATCAATAGTCAAATTTAAGAAAGGATTATAGTTTGTGTCTTCTTCCATGTAGAGAAAATGAGCATAGTAGGATTTTAACTAATCACATCTAGGGTCACCTGCTCCAGTATCATATATTTTGGTATTCTTCTATCATTAACTTTATGAACATGCCTTTTGAACTATGCATTGCAGATCAGTTTGTCCTTCTCATATAGAGGATAAATATGGACAGCAAATTTTAACCACCACATGTAGGACCTTTAAAATATTTGTTGTGATATCGTACTAAACATCTCACTCCAACAGCTTAAACTTCTGCCAGAAGACCAGATATATTGTGTATCCCTTAACCATGGGTGCAGTATAGGTCGAATGTGTCTCTATAAGGACAGGTGTACTGGACAGGCTATGCGACTAGTTAGATCGATTCAGCATATTAAGTTGGCTCTAAATCCAGATTTTCCTAATGCTTGGAAGAATCAACCAATTCTAGAAACCGTGCTCTTAAGAAGAAGTGGAAAAAAGTTCTCTTGTTTCAAGGCAACAGTAGACTATAGCAGATAGAATAGAAGGTAGAGATTAGAATCCATACTTCTGCAGCTTGCTGAGTGACCCACAATAAAGGGCGTTATCCGGCATAGGAAACTCAGTAGTGTTTGAAAACTCTGGATTGACGACCCTGATATACGTCTCCTGGCCAAGATACCATGAATCAAGGTTCTCGGTCCTTAGATTCCAAACGCCCACATTGTCAAGTGATACCAATATTGCCGTCCATGCTCCAGGATAAACCTACATACCAGAAATTCCCATACCCATCAGCAACCATAAAATATTCTAATCATGTCACGATGATAACCGTCACCACAGTAGTCTCGGCCAAACTGATTATAACAGAGTTGGATTTCCACTGATAAGGATGAGAAATGTTACAGTAGTAGCACAATATTTAGCCTGACTGTAACCACACATGCTACACAACTAGTATTTCCATGATTTTTTGTTTTTTTTCCTTCTGAGCTACATCCCCAACTAGTATTTCCATGATTACGTGCCAGCCAACCACCAGAATAACTTATCACATTACAATCATCTGTTGGCACGCATTCATCAATTGACTATTCAGAACATGTGAGTTAAAGTTCATATAACATGGATGAGTCGAAAAATAGTTACCAAATATTAAAGGGTTAATTTTCATATTATCACCTCAAATATTACTTATTTCCATATTACAACCGTAAAAAATGATAATTTCATTATACAACTCAAATTGTTACCTTATGGACAAATTTGTGGTTACCATTAGCTTTATGTTAAAATTTATTAAATTGATGTGGATTAACAAACATATCATCACCTTTTACTTACCATCTTATAAAATTTCCTGTTTTGGTTCCTTCACTTTCATCTTCAATTGAGGACTCCAAAACGTAGTCTGAAGACTCATATTTTCTTGCTTATATTTTTCTTCTTATTTGAAATACATTGGATCAATTTTTATATTTAGTTTTTGGCAGTAACTTAATTGGTCATACAAAGAAGACTGGTTAACATTGAAACTATGATTTGAGTATAGATTTAAGCCGAACAGGTCAAATGAAAATATTAGTTTGTGACGTTGTAAAATGGGAAAATATATTTTTTGGTTTGTAAGGGCAAAAAATGAAATATGTAAAGATAAATTTGAGTAAAAAGAAAACCAAATCTGTTGTTTAAACAGAAAGATAACAATGACTACTAATCCATCCATAACATTACAATTTGAGATTGTAATATGGAATTATGATCTTTTTGAAGTTGTAATAAGAATTGGGGTAGTAATATGGAAATAACCTTATCTTTATTTGGCTCATAGTCTTCGTGCTTTTTTCGGATTTTTTAGAAGTTTTAATAAGAATTGGGGTGGCAATATGGAATTATTTCTTGGTAGAAATAAATACTTCAATGCAAGATGTATGATTCTAGTCCGGTCTCCCTCAATCCCAATGCAGGCCATTGTCACAGTGGAAATGTCGCACCTGTAGAGATGAAATTTACCGGTGCTGTAGTTCGTGCTATCCCATCCCATTTGTTGTATGTCCCTCTGCTGTTTTCTGTCCACTCTCCAAAATCCATGCTACAGTTTGACCAAGAAAAGTTAAATTAAGTTCAAGACCCAGTGATTTGGTTATTACGTCGTAATGTTATGAATTCAGTTTAAAGACAAATTCTTACCCCACAACAAAAACAGCATATCCATCAAGATGATATGTCACGACCTTGGTCTCATTATTCTGAAGTATGATCTCGAGAAAGCCTCTGTATGTACCATTAATGACCGAGGTTTCAGATCGAGGAGCTCCTACAGACGGCCTATGAGGAAAATTGAGCTTATATGGTTTCTTAACTCTGTATCCATCTGCAAGTCGTATAGGTGTGGCAGGATTTTCAAATGCGATCCCGTTCAATGTTGCCCGATGCTTTCCATCTATTTTCACCAGCGGCTTGTTTTGTAACACGTAAATATCTGTCACATTTATCGACCCATATCTGAAGGAGCCTTGGGGGTTAGGTCGAGCTCCACTTGCAGTCACATTCCACCTATGTACCATGGCCACATAAAATTATTTCAGATTAAGCGCAAGGGCTTCGAACAGGTAAAATAAAAAGTAGTCACTTGATATATGAGCTAACCTGATAGATCTGGCTTGGTTCATTGAGAAACTTTTGTCGAATTCATCCTGTGGGGGTGGTGGCAGGGGCCCGGATGCTTTACCTTTGGAGTTGGTATAATGCAAAATGGCGACACCAGTGACCCTCCGCCACGCCGTTTGATTCTTAAACCTTGCGCTCGCCACAATGTAGTAATCAGAACTGGCATTCTGATCCATGGTCACCAGAAAAGAATAAGATTGGCCAACATGAATGTCTAGGCTGGTATAGTTCTGCTGCACTGTATAGGACCCTTCGGTTTCTGCTAGAAGCAAATTGTGGTTTTGGATTCTGAAGTTCAAGCTAGTTGAAATACCAACATTGTGAACTCTAAGGCGATATGCTTTTCCTGTCCAGTGTAATAAAAATATCAAAAGGCTATCATCCTAAGGTAATTCCATAATCCAACAATGGATGGTACCGATAAACAAAGAAGGAGAAATGCTGCAAGAAAGATGTTCTCCTAAACCAAAAGTATAACCAACACTAAGGGATCAGGGAAGGGAGACTTCATGGAACAGAGGAAAAAAATGACCAGAGGTTAGTCGGGAATCGGCAACTTAATAGCTCCAGGGGCAAGGAATTGCCAGTCTCTGTACTTCATGTCCTACTTTCTTTTGGGGCATGGGATGCTACGTAATGCTTTCTCGTGTCTTCTACCTATTTCATTTATTAGCCTTACACATTTCGTGCAACTTGACAGTGACTCTTTCATGTGTTTCACTTTTCTCTACTCTCTGAAGTCATTTTGAATCCTCTCTGTTCTAATTGTTCCTACATCCACCTCAACTTTTTTAATCTCCGTCACCCCAATCTTGTGCATAGAATGGCGGCACTTAAGCTCCCAACCAAAAGGCAGCTGTTAAAATAGGAATTGACTGAATGTTTGAAATACTGAAAAAAAAAATGAGTTATAGCTATCAAGTATCTTGGACTACAACATAAACAAGAAAAAAGAAAAAAGAAAGGCGCCATGACAAAGGAGCAACCATATCAGAAGTTAGAACTGAACCTGAAATGCTCATAAAAATGTTGTAATCCTATTTTGGGCAGAGTAATACCTGGATGAACAGTTATCTTTTCATAGTCAATGCCATCAGACACAAGAGTATCGTTATATCTGTAAGGTCCTTTCCCGTTTATGAGAACACCATCAGGCATTCCAAGACCTTTTCCACCATCGAGTGTCTTCCTCAAAGCCTACAGTTATCCAGAATGTCACGCTTTACATTAGTAAGATAGCAAGGGTCAAAACATTTATCCCTCAAAATGCAAGAAACACTAACCGTGTGGTTCCGAGTATACCAGTCACCTATCAGCAAGATGATATCTCCATCTGGTTGAGCAAAAGGAATTGGGATGATTGGTCGATTGTTTATGATAAACCCACCAAAACCCCCTGATGCTCTTTGGAAATTGATCGAAGGGAAGTAGAAGAAACTCCCGATCTGATCTTTGACTTGGAAGTTGTATGTCCAATTCCACCTGGGAGGAATTGGGCAATTGGTCCCAAGAACACCATCCTGCCAAGAGCTTTTCCTCTGATACACACCCGCCCTGTGTCATATAATGCGTAATCTCAAAGTCTCAGCCAGAAGATTTCTGTAGCTCTAGTATTTATAGTCCCTCAATTTCAGAATACAGTATTATCCACTTTTGAGTTCACTGCTGCTCTACAGGAAGGAAAATTCACACCGCATATACCAGGATCCTTAACCTCCTGTTTAGGCATTCCAAGGACATCATATTTGTGTGCCCTGGGATGAGAACCGATAGCACTTCCGCTAAAACGCATTTATTTACCAAACCGTGAACAGTGCAGAGCATTCATAATGCCTTTAATCCAAACCCTCATTATAACATTCGACGAAAGGACTCACAACAATTCTGCACTTTAAGCCCAACCAAACCACCAATTATGTAAGATCGTGATGGCAATTCAAAGTATGTGGAATTGTCGATCTCGCTAGCTAACCTAAAGAAGAGTTGAATGGAGTCTTGTCATACCATGTCATAAGCAGATCCTCGTCCAATTTGTTCTTCACATTCACAACCACGTAGTTGTTGGTAGTAACATTGATTGGAGGCCCAGGAAATTTGCCATTTACAGCAATGACCTGCACATGGAACGAAACCATGTTCGTAGCATGAATAAACAAAGCCACATTAGTTGAATCGTTGATGATTGACCTAAGGTCAACATAATGATTCACATTTTCATATGCAAGCTTAAGCCTTTTTGCGAAAAACCACTAGGGTTTAAACTACTAATAACACGCCCCATCACTCGCATAAAACTATTATACCAGAACATGGTACCAGGAATGATATTAACTATAAGCTGCAATGGCAAAACGTCCACAAACAAGAGAGATGCATAGGGCTTGGATTCGAATTTCATACATGATTCAGGCAGAAAATGACCAAATTGTCTCCCGAATTCAGTCGAAGTTGGCGAAATTGAAGAAGAAAGGAATCGATGAGCGAAATCCAAAACCCAAATCCCCATGGGTGGAATCAAAGAGAACACTATGATTTTCATCTCCAAAGCGTTGGCTGCTAGCTTGGAGTTTCAATCTCGTGTGCAATTGGATTTTAGTTTATTGATTATTCCAAGGGCAAGATTGTCAAAAGCCTACCCTCATTGTCTAACGTGAATTAAAACCCCCTCTGTTTTATTTAAATAATAATATATTTTTTAAAATTTTTTATTTAAATTATAATTTTTTTTTCTTATAAAAAAATTAAAATATTCTTACTTTATAAAAAGCACCCACATTTACACATAGATCAGAGTGTTGCAAAGGCACCATTTCAGCAACATAGAAAGCAAACCCATTTCTCAAAACCAAAAATCAGCCTTGCCCAGAATGTCAAAAACAGATATTTCATAACAATTTACATTGATACAAAGAATTGAGATCTGACCTGCTGTGGAACACCAAGTGGAGAAGCAGTGATATAAGAGACAACAAAATTGTAGTACACAGAAGCATCTTCAGCTGAACTCAAACCCAAAAGCCATGAAATGTGAGCAAAAACAACCCATAGCTTCATCACCAAACCCCTTGAAAAATCCATTGATGGAATTTGCTTTCAAAGGCAAATGTGTTGTGTGGTGGATCAAATTTTTTACCTTCACATCATAAGCTTAAGACAACTAGTACAGTTTATATTTTTGTTGGGTGGTAGTTGCTTGCTACACTACACTGCTTGAGTGAGAGAGTATTTGAGTGAGCGTTGTGATTAGAAAGTGGGGGCATGGCAAATGGCATGGGGTTTCAGTGCCAGCCTTTTTTACAGGTCATGTTTTGAGATGGGAAAAACAACAAAGGACTACAAGAATTATGAAGAAACAAGCATTCATTTTCAGCCCAGGATGAATGCTTGACCACCGTTTCCAAATACTCACTATAACCTCCTCTGAAATGATACCTTTTTGCACATTAAAGGACCGAATCCTTGCTATGGTTGCATAATTTGTAGACTAGAGAAAATTTATGTATAGTCAGTTGAAATGTTTTATATTTCCAAACCACATCCTAAATCATGGAGTAGCATTTACAAATTACAAATCAATGTTTGCGACCCTAAAAACAATATTTAAAATCATATATTATTTTCATGATATATGTTATTGTCGACGTATTGAAAAGATTGTCATGAACATATATTTTAGGTTATCATCGTCCTCGTCATCATCATCTAAAATATTTTCCTAAAATATCTTTTTTGAAGGTTTTCTAAAATAATATCTTCCTACAATATTTTTTTTTTGAAGGTTTCCTAAAATATTTATAGATCTAAAAAATACAATAAATCTAATAATAAAATACCTAAATAATTCAGACTCCAGAACTAACAGAGTTTGATTCACATATAAACAATATAGATATTGATAAAACGGGATGAACAAAAATTTTGAAGAATCGAAAAATTATTTAATAGACAAAAAATGATCAAATGACAAATATTGAACTGTCATGTATCATGTATACCCTTAGACGAGAGGGCTCTCACCCTCCTAGTTCCTGTTAATAGGTTAGTACAAAAATTGAAAATCAAAGTTGGAAACGAAAACAAAAAGCAGTATGAACAAACAAAATAGAATAATATAGAGTCGAGACAAGGGTATCCCGTTTGCGGACTGTCGCAAACGAAAACAAAAGGCAGTAAGATGTTGTTGTTCCGCACTGGTGTTTGCGGACTGTCGGTCACTGTTTTTCAAGATATAATTACTCTGTTTTTTCGATGTAGCATTACGACGCAGAGGACGACATACCAATTCTGTGCCTCAAACCCTCTCGACTCCACGATACAACGACACAACTAGAACGTCTTTAATGCATTCTGGAAATGCATAAGAAGAGGGAAGGAGGAGGAACAACAAAGAGGAAAATGATTTTCAGTGTTCTGAAAAGTCGTCCCAAGCATTGCTTTTATAGGCAAAATAAAGGGGGGACACGTGACATGTGTGGCGCACAGATTGGAGAAGAGTACAACTACTGCTGACAGGGCATCTAAATCCAACTTCATATTATCAAAATATAAAAAATTTTAATAAAAAGATTATTTTATAAGTGGATCCGCACGATCGATCGAACCGACACGCGAGTGTGTTTCAGCCTCACCTAGACTCTCTTAGCCACATAAAATAGGACCCCAAGTATATCATAAATGAGGTACACTGTTTTATACAAAAATTCTAATGTGGATAAGTTACACCACATGAACATTTTCTTCTTCACATGAGATATGTCTAAAATGGATTTTTTCATTCATCCGAAATTGATTGTGAGAAATTCAATGTACTACGATCGTATACTTGAAACGTAGATTCCAACCAGCCCAAATTCGTCACAGTCCGATAATCGAAATTACCTCAAAATTGCAATCAAACAGACCGATTTTCAAGTCGTTCTTTCCCAACTCAATCAATCTACCACAGCGAAAAAATCATCCAAAGAGCTTTTCTTCACCTTCAATTCAAATCTCTATCATGCAAAAGATAATAATCAACTCTCATACTCCATAAGTTTAATCTGAAGTATAAACTTTGACATCCTTCCCCACAAAGACATACGACAAAGCAGATAATCCCATTAAATATAAAGTTTAAAGAAAACAAGATGTAAAGAAACATGATTTTATTACTAATATCAATTGATAATAGAAATATTGACTTATAAACCACATATATTAGTCCATGAATTTCTTGTACTCTGACATGAGTTTGCGTATTGAATTTGCATATACAGTCTTATCTTTGTTTCAATACACATATATATATATAAGACTCTTGTGACCTTAAGAAGTTCCGTGTTGGGGAAGGGTTGAGTACCTGATATCATGATCAAGTTGAAAATTATGGCCTCTCATCAAATTTTAGGTAATGCATTCCTTGATATTTCTATCGTAACTAGTCATAACGTCACACTTGAATTTACCGATTTATCTTTCAAATCCTAAAAAAATTGGCAACACACCCAATAGGTAAACATTTTCCACATTATAGCGTGGCAAAAAATAAAGATCATAGGAGATACTCATGCAAAACTGCAAACATGTGTCAAAATATACATATTTTACATTAACATGAAAAAAAAAAACGAAACAAAAACAAAAAAAGAGATCATAGTGGGAATATTTGAAATATATGTGCTCTCAAACTCCAAGCTGAGCTTGAACTTCAAGAATAGTCTTAGCAGAACATCTGAGTTTCCCGGCCTCCTCCTCAGTCATATTAACATTAGTCACACCAAGAACACCACCTCTTCCAAGCAATGCAGGCAAGCTCAAGAACACATCCCCGCCATCGATCTCATGAAACCCATTGGCGAGGACAGAAACAGGGTGGATCCTCCTCTGATCACGAAGGATAGACCGAGCCAGGCTGGCCACTGAGTAACCTATTGCCCAGGACGTGTATCCCTTGAGCTTGATGACCTCGTAGGCACAGTTGACAACCTCGTGGTGGATGTTCTCTAGAGTTTCCTTCTCACAGGGGATTTGACGACTCTCTAGAAAACTTAGGATCGGGACACCGCCCACACTTATACTTGACCAGAGCGCCACTGAGCTGTCTCCGTGCTCTCCAACAATGTATGCCTGCCATAGAATGATTAGAACTCAATAGGTAAAAATTATGGAAAATCGTTGGTTTTGTAAAACTATATATGATGCCTATGCAAACAGATGATGATGTGTGAATCATAACAAAATCTAATCCTATCAAAGGTCAACCAATAAATCAAGATGTTGAAGAGTAGTATTATATTCAAGAAATCTGGAAGCGGTGAAGAAAGACAATGATGCCAATTACTCTTATAAGTATGATGCATTACCTTAATCCACACTATTAATATAAGCTACAATCAAGCTATCGAAATCAGATAATAAAGTAGGCCAATTACTCTAGTTCATTTCTCAATACATTGCTGGAGACCTATTGATCAATCAGATCATTTCTTAAAGCATACTGGCAATAAGAAATAGATTACATCAACATCACCGATCCAGATAATACTATCATGATAGAACATATCTAAAAAGCCTATCAGATTAATTAAAAGTCAGTGAACAAATTTAAAACACAGGAATTGATACGCTGTATTACATGCGGATTTATGAGTTAATCAATATTAGAATGATAGTCATCAATTTATGTGGAATATCTATTTGCAAACCGTATGTGCAGATTAATCAATTCAACATGATTAGGGTTTCAAACAGAATCATACCTGAACATCCTGAGCATTGACATCGAGATGATCAGCGATGAGAAACCGAAACCTGGACGAATCAAGATTCGTGCCCGAGCCAATAACCCGATTGGGCGGTAACCCGGACAGCTTCCAGGCAACGTACGTCAAAACATCCACGGGATTGGAAACGACCAACAGAATCCCATCCGGTGAGTGCTCGACCAGCGGGGGCACGATCTTCCTAAACAAGGCGACATTCCTGCCAAGCAAATCGAGCCTCGACTCCCCTGCCACTTGCCTTGCCCCGGCCGTGATGATGCACAGATCGGACCCTGCAGTGACGGCATAGTCCGTCGAGGCGGTTATCTTGGTGCGAGGGAGGAAGGCCGCGGCGTGCTGGAGATCGAGCATCTCGCCACGGAGCTTGTCGGGGATGGCGTCGACGAGGGCGAGCTCGTCCGCCAGGTCTTGGGTCAGGATCGTCTGCGCGATCGCCATGCCCACGTTGCCCGTGCCGATGACCGAGATCTTCGTGTGGCGATGTAGGGAGAGGGAGGAAGGGATGGTGTGGTTGAGGGCTGTGAAGAATGGACCGCCGGCGATGTCTAGCCCGCCGGGGCCCAGGAAGGACGAGGAGGGACTGTGCTCCATTTTCGGGGGGTTTGTGAGGGGTTTTTTGTCTTTGTAGAGATGAAATGGGATCTGATTGTGTTTGTCACCTTGTGGGTTGGAGAGAGGAAGAGTTTGAGGCTGAGATTTTATAGGAAGCTGAAACATAGGAGCCAATGGCAAACTGAGATGGTTTCTGATTCTTTCAAATTTGTCTTTCGAAACGTTGAAGATTATTTGTGCAACAAAAGCACAAGTCGTGACAAGATGTATATTTTGCTCTCTGTTACAGTCAATAAATTTTAGCAAGTGGTGCGCGATATATCATTGACTGATGTAGACACCGCCAACAACAACAACAACAAAAAAAAAAACCACATACTCCATCATAAACTAGTGATTACAACACTCATAATTAATCTGAAGCACTATTGTCTGATGCATCAAGAAAAATTTACCATAATCAGCAAGTCTTAATGTAGTACTTTCTTAATTCATCTTACTTCGACCAATAATTATTTATTTAAAAGGGAGAAAAAAAGTTACAACAACGACAGTCATGTTAGCTGCAACCCTCTTACATCTTTTTAAAAATCAAATTATTTTTTGATTTTTAAATCCTAAATTTTTTTAAAAAAAATTGGCAATTACTTCTTTCATTTCATAATTTATATATATATTTAAAATATATTAAAATATATATAACATATTAGATTTAGTAATTTTTTCACATAATAAAAAAATCAAAACTATCACTATCTGTTATAGTATATCCATTATCTTCTCTCACAATTACAGTAAACCCCACTATCATATAAAAAATACTCTATCCTTATCAAATTCCACAAAAATTGAAAACACACATAAATCCATATATAGCATTAAACCGTTGTTTATATTTTAAAACAAAAAAAATACAATTTAATTTTATAAGGAATGTAGTTTGTGTTGACTACAGTTACTGCAGTCCCACATCTCCAATAAAAAGGATCTCAAATTCGAACATTGTGAATAAAGCATGAACATCGTGGAATTTTTTTTATTAATTTTTTTTTATCGAATGCCCTCAATTCGAATTTTCTTACAAATGATGAAAACATATCTGCATTCAACAAAGATACCCCTAAAAGAAACTATGTTTCAAAGATCTGTTTTCGGTTTGGAGGAATGGTCAAAAGGAGGTTTGAGTAGCCGTCGTTTAGGTGATGGGAGTACCGGACAAGCTGTTGACTTTTCCATGACTTTTTCCTCAAGTTTTTTTTTTTCACAAACTTTTTCCTCAAGTTAATTCTTCAGCAAGAAAAATGCAATTTTTATTTTTATTTTTCGATTGAGACAGAGAGAAAAAGCTACTCCAGAATGTGAGAATTTATATTTCTCTCTTTTTTTTTGGAAAGTCATTTACTTTTATTCACTTGGACATGCATGCGGTTCGGTACAGTAATTTTGTTAAACACACATACAAGCGACAATACTAATCTAAGTTGAAATGTAACACATTTCCAAACTGTTCATATTTTTGTCGTAGTTGAACATTTCATTTCATTTCCAGATCAATTGATATTTCGTTTTATTTTATTTTTGGGAAAATTCACAAAAACTACAAGAAAATGAAAAAAAAATCATAAGCTCATACAACCCGAAAAAATAATTCCCAAAACCTTTATTTTTGTCTTTTTCATAACTTTTCGTTATCCTCCTTCTCTTCTTCTTGTCCCTCCATCAGCAACAACACTGTTCTGTTGCCAACCTCCATCCTTCGTCGGAAACTCAATCACTGTCGTATATGTCATCTTCGTGCGTCTTTTTTCAATTCAACGATTCTCAAATCTCTACAAACACACCAAATCAAAAAATTGAAGGATTTGATTCGAAAAATCGAATTAAAATTGAGTTCAAAAAAATTGATTGTCCACTTACCAGATGAAGAAGAAGAAAAGGACGAAGACACACTATTTGTAATAGTCAAACAGTGCATTCGAACAATCAAACAGTGGGCCTCAAAACGCATCAATTGAAGAGAATCAAACTCGATGACATCTTCATCAGTGTAATCATTTTCACACTCTCCATTCAACTCAGAAGTCCGAAAAAAAAAATATCAGCAGCACACTGTTTGGAATAACAAAGATGCACTGTTTGTAATAATAAAGACTCGTTGTTTCAAACAATATGCCAGAACAATGAAATAATGCGTCCAAAAAATATTTCAATTGAAGGGAACCGAATTCGATGACATCTTCATCAGCATAATCATACTCATCTTCACCATTCAACTCGAAATTGCTAAAGGAGAAATAGCAAAGCCACAATGTTGAAAATAATAAAGACGCACTGTTTGTAATTGTAAAAAGATGCACTGTTACAAACAGTGTGCTTGGACAATAAAACAGTGCATCTTATTATTTCCCAACAATCAACACTAAATACAAATCGAATAATGAATTTAGCATATTATCATCACAATCACCTGCTCTAACACATTACCACCCTAATCCTCATCATGCAATTTTGAGTAATTGAACCCAAAATCACCCAAACCCACGAAAATGAAAATCGTTCTTCAATCCAAAACCAAATCCAAATCCAAATCGGCCTTCAATCGAAATCGTCACTCGAATTCAATTTTACTCATCAATACTGAACGACACACTGTTTCAACAACATAATGCAATGAAAAAATGTGAAATTAATCAATTATGGTTTTTCCATTCGAACTCTATAAAGAAAATTACAATCATTTGATAAGAAGATAATTGTATGCATAAATTCAAGTGAATTGATTTTAAACATTCATTTATAAACTAAAAAAACATGCTTCGTTTTGTTCAAAGATCAAAATATTCAGATATACTACTTACATAACATAGGGAAATTGTTTCATTCAAATAAGACGCCAATGTTGTTCAAACAGTGCGTTTAGGTTTTTTTTTTTTTTAAAACATAAGATTAAACTAAAATACTTAAACACAAATTTATAACATGATATCAACAGAATTGAAAAAATCTTTATTTGATAAACAACATGTTTTTTTCTTTCAAAAAGAAAAAAACAAGAATAAAAAATACAGAATTATTCAGGCATCCTGTTTTATTATGCAACAAATCCAAAAACTAAAACCAAAAAGCACAAAATTCAACAAAACCAAAAACAAAATTTTATAACAAGATATCCATAAAATTGAAAACATTATCATAGTGTACCTAAAATGATTTTTTTTAAAAAAAAAACACTGATGCATTTTTTCAAATAGGATACTAGAACAAAACAAAATAGTGCGCTAGTTGAAATGCAATAAATCCAAAAACCACAAAAAATCAATTAAAACAAAAATTTACAATATGATATCCATAATATTGAAAACATTTTATATAGTACCAAACATGATTTTTTATTTTTATTTTTTGGTTTTAAAAAAGAAATGAAGAACTAAACACTGGCACAATATTTCAAAATAAAACAATGCGTCCGTTAAAATCCAACAAATCCAAAAAAAAAAAACAAGAACAAAATAAATTTATTCCTGAAATTGAATTGCTCTATATTAGAGTCTTCAATAACTGAAAACGATCAAGAAATAATGATTTTGTAGTTAAGATTTTTAAAATGATCGAAATCAAAATTCAGATGAAATAGAAAGATTTGAGATTTTTTGTGGATGAAAAATCGATTGATTTGTATATATAAGACAAATTTGATGAGATTTGATAAATTGAAGAATTTTTTATTAAGCGTAGGGGCTATATGTTTTGAAAAAAAAATACAAAATATATCAAATTAGAATTATTTATCCGGATGATATGTTTTGGATAATATTTTAAAAAAATATATCATAGGGGAATTTTATTTTTATTTTTATTTTTCGTAACAATGTTTAGTTGGACATTATTTCTCATTCCCCTTGTTAATGTTACAAATTAAAGGTCATAATCGATTCGGGCGACATTTGACTCCAAACCTTATGCAAATTACACGCAGACATATAACGAGCCATAACATTGAACTAGACATATAATTATTAACGCATATCAAGAATGAACCAAGCCACCAAACGATTCGCAAATAAGATAATTCATTCATCTTAATATGAAATAAATATATTTATGATATTTCACTATTCAATATGTTTTTGGATAAATGATATTTAATTTTATGAAATATTGAGTCGTGATATATAACTCATATCAAGTTTAAAAATATACAGATAATCTCTATCATCAAATGATATCGAATTATTTTGACATAAAATCACATTAAATGAGTAATTAAAAAAAAAAATTATATATTTTTTATTAGTTTTAAAATAAAATTAAATATTTTGATACGAAATAATATTAAAAAAACTGATAAAGAAATGATCCGTATATCTTGAAGATTTAAAAAGATCTTGGATCATTATCAAATATTTCATAATGATTTTATGTTTTCCTGTCTATGTTTTTTGAGGAATTGTGTTCACCCTATCAAATGAGGTGATAAACTTTTTTATGGCTTATAACTTAAGAAATCATTAACAATGCTCAATAGTTTTTATGAAAGACCACGCTAGATTGTCCTATCCTATGACATTGGTAAAAGTTTGTGTCTAAAATTAAGAGAGTTACAAACATTACCAATGTGAATGTGCTGGATTCTTTTCTTTGAAAAAAGGGAAAAGAAAAAGAAAATGAAAATGACAAATTCTATCGGAAAATCTTTCAATGGAATGGTGCAAATGCTCCAATGCGGGGATGCGTTTCCGTTGAACGCCTCCACCCACTTCTCCGCTCCAATGGCGTCGGCGACTTTGCCAGTTGCCTCCTTCGACCAGACAGACGAATCGTCCTCGGCGCCGCCTACCTTCAATTCATCATCACAACTATTTTTTGCACACTTTACGCCTCATCTTTTCTCTTTTTCTCGCAATTACACTCTCCATTCCATTCATATTGTCACTTTTTGACTTTCGTTTTTGTTGTGTAGTGGTGACTTTGACGTATGCCTGATGACGATTAGTTATTGTTTTTTCTCAATTTATTATGAAATATCGATAATGATTTAATTAACTCAATGTTTGAAACCAATGAATATTATGAAATGATCAAACAATATTAAATGATGAAATAGATAATGATATGTTTCAGACGTATCAATTTTCAAGATTGATTAGGCTGTGTGATAGTGAAACTGGGACCAAGTTTCTGTTGCTTGTATGCTTCCATTTGTTGTTGACATATTCGAGTGCATATACAAGTCGCAACTTAGGATGTCAATTTCATATGTAACTGGCGGCTGTTGAGAAACATACGTCTCTCGAATTAAGGGGCGAGAATGAGCAACATGCCTGTTTTGGAGGGGGTTTGATTGGTATGAGTTTGGCTATAAGTGGTTTAAATTGGCATTGGAGCCAATATCGGGGTCTTGGGTACTGAAGTTGTGGCAAGCATTTTTTAGGCCGATCATCGGTCTAAATTTCATTTGAGCTGGAGAAACCTTACTGACAATGGTGAAACCTCACTGTCGGGTTTCTTCTGTCAGCAGGTTCTTAGACTCTCATGTAACAGTGACGATCAAGCCAGGAAAATCAGTCCCGTTTTCATTTCATTATTACCTTGTAGTATTGTGTTTTAGGTAAAGACCAAATAAAAAATAATAATGAAATAAAATCATGGATTCTTGATAAACACTTGAAGATATAATCATCAGTAGTCAACTACTGTCCTTTTCATAGAATATGTACCGAGCCTGAGATAGTTAGTGTCTTGACGCCTCTTAGAACGTGTTGAGACCTTCTAATGCCTAGGCAACCCAAACTTTGTATAGAATGTTGATGATTATTGATGTATAGTATATTATGTATGGCGTTAATATTGAAGGAAATAACCCGTTGGGTCACGAACTAAAATATATGCAAACTCAATTTTTATTGGGACCTTGCTGAAGTTTTGAAGTTAGATTAGTTAAGGATTTAGCATCATTGAGTAATATCGTTGGCTGTTGCAACTCAAATAAGAAACACCCAAGACATCCTATATATCTGAAGGTGTTCAACTACATGGTTTGAATTGTTCTTTGTTACAGATTAACAAATGCAATGTGTATAGTAGTATTCATATATGCTTTATGGCATATTAACACCTAAAAATGACTAAGGTGATGATGACAATCGTGATGATGATAATGGTGATGATAGTGTATAATAGTAGTATTCATTTGCTCTCTACGGAAACCTGAAATGTGGCAGTTGCTTCACAGCTTCAGGATCTGTTGCATCTGCATATTGTTCCTGTTGGACTTAACATTAGAATTAACGTGCGTGTTCCTTTGTCTAATAAGTCAACTTGTTAGTGATTATTTAGCTTAACATTCATGTGCCTGTGTCTAAAACATACAGGTAGGTCTTTGAGGTTATCCTGGTGCATCAGCCTATATCTGTTCAGGCTGATGGTGGCTATGAGTCTTTCTATAATTTGGACAGAGTGAATATAGAGAGATTGGATTTGTTTGTATGAAATAGAGGATGGCAATGCTGTCATATTGTAGACGACTTTAAATAATCTGATGGGAAATTTAAATAAGGCTATTGGAGCATCTACGCACACATGGAAATTCTGTTCTTTTGAATACTTTTTGGAAATTGGAAATGAATAAGGTCGTTTTGGAGATCTGACCCTGGATTATTAAATGAAAAAGGCTTCCAAGTATAATGGAGATTCATGACCAGGAGAATAGAGAAAGTTCAGAAGAACCATTGTTACATACCGAATATGTAAATCAAGAGTCCCACTGGCCATCACTACCAAGATAAAGCCAATCAGCCTACCTGCTTATTGGATTTTTTTTGTTCTTTCTATCGTTCTTTTATGCATTTGTTTGCGTTAAAGTTGAACATTTGAAGCACCAATTTCTTACTTATTTCTGAGCTTGGTTGTTTTGGCTTGTATGCGCTTGATTTGGAATATGATATTTGTTCATTGTACATGCTGAATTCTGTCAATTGCACAATTAGCAATTACTATGATTTACTTTGCGGGCAGACCAGGTTTTTATTAAATTCGCATTAATCATTATCTATTTTATGTATTTTTCTTTCTGTAATTGGCTTTGTGTTAGTCACCTGCCTGCACCTTGTAGTGTGTTATGTATCAAGTTCCAGTGACCTCCTTGCTGGCGTCTTTGTTGTGCCTTCAAAAATTCTGTCAGAAGCTGTTCAGTAAAAGTCCTTAGAATTCACAAATATTTTTAAAGAAAAAGAAATGTAGCTATGATATCTATCAGGAAGTGCCAGTTATATGAGTTCTGTCTGCTTACTTCTTATTCATCCTCGTTCGTGCGAAGATATGGCTTTCATCTGGAAAACTGTTCTAGTAGTAACATGATATATATACGGAATATCCTGCACCTGGCTGACACATTTAAGAAGTTCTTAAAATTCCTGGTCATTTTTCAAGACAGATCTCAACACGCGGCATAAGTGAGTTTCTATGTTTATCTAATGGATTGCTTATCGTATTTTGAGGTTGATACCAATGATGTTGGCAGAGCTTAAGGTAAGTATAATTGTTTCCCGGTTCGCTCCAAGATCTTGACTCCAATTCTTTTTGCTTCATATTGTTTGACTTATTTGATTTGATTTTGGTGTTCAGTGTTGCAATAGCGATCCTTTCAGGCATAAGTTTCACAGTTGTTGCTTTAGCTGGTCCTCTGTTCGAGCTTTGATTAAATGGGAAGCTTTTACAGGTATGTAATGTCACCAAACTTCAAAAAATTGTACATCACTTGACTGAAAACTTATCACAAGAGATCATGAGAATGAACAACTATCAACACAACACGATAACCTATACCAGGTACGGTTGCTTTGCCTGCAAGTAATAAGCCAGAGAAGAATACACAGGATCATTTCATGAATAGATACAGTGAGTGTGATCTCTGCATCTTTTGTGGACAAAAGATGGATGAAAGACATCTCGTCGGTAAATTTTACAAGTATGTGTCTATGGTGTAAGGTTATGGATAGGTGGCTTCTTGTGAGGATGTGCATAATCCATGACCACTATGTCTTCGACGGGTTCAACTGATCCCATTGGTTCGTCTTCCCTGTGTGCATCCGATTCTAGTACCGACCTGCAAATCCCTTGCAAACCCTGCAATAGGAAAAATTGTCACATTTTGTTAGGCAGAATAGTGTCTGAATAGTGTACTAAAAACTTATGCTTCAGTTCAAGAACATTACACTTCACTCACAGGGTTGAAACATTCAGCTACTATCGTAGTTGTAAGGATTTCAATCCTAGTGGTCTTAGGGTCCTCTCGATAGGGAGCGTGCAAGATCATGAGGTTCAGTTTTTCCTGGCTGATTGACTACGGTTGTGAGTTTCTGTAACCACGTTAATATCATTTTTGGTCATACTGTGAAAAAATAAACAGAGGGTGGATCCAGAGGATAAATGAACTCATGTCCTGCATGCAGAGACCATGTGAACTGTTTGTCCTCCCAGACAACACAATATCGGAGGAAGTCATGGCCATCACTCCTTGTACAAGTTTGGCTCAGGTGAGTATGACGACCTTTTAACCACATTGTTATTTTTATTTTATTTTTCATATTTTCACCGATGGATGAGAAACAGAAAACATCATGTCAGTATATAGTTATCATTTTTATATATTCCCTTACCAGAATGTCACTTGCTGCCTGCATTGCCGCCCTTGGTTGAGTTGAAGTAATCATGTTCCCTGCCATGGCACCGAAAACTTCACACATGAGAATAAGTATTAGAGTCATGACATAGTTATTGATATCATTTCATTAACATATTATATCTAATCTTCGTCATGTGGGACTTTTCACTCGCAGTTTGTCTGTCACATGTTTCTACTCCATTCCGCACGTTGTCAATGGCATCTCGTAGCTGCTGTACTTATCTTGGTATTAACCGAATGGGAAGTTTACTCTAAGCTGTAATAAGCTCCCTCAGAAGCGAATAGCGATAACAGCTGCAAGCTATTCATATTTTCAACCTAGCCTAATATTGTTTCTCGTATCTCTCATATATTCTATACATACGTTACACTATATGTGGCTCTGTAAATTCAATCAGTTTCAAGTGAGAAACGAAGTAAAATTCAACAAGATATAGGATTATAACCCAACCTAACTTTTTTCTTCTCAAGTTTTCCGTGGAATGGCTAGCCTTCTTCTCCTCGAGCATGTTTCTTCTTGTAAAATCCTGAATTGCACCGCCATCCTTAGTCTCAGGAACTCTGGCTACACTTGTTACTATCTTCATCCAGTGCATCACGTTCAATGGTTGACTGGCTATGTCATGAGCATTCGATCTCTGAACTTCCTCTTCCTGCACCACAAATGTACAGATGAGCTTTCATTCTTTGCTCATGAAATTCTGATACATATATGCATATTGGAACATTAGTCATTGATCTGACTAACCTTGTGCAACAGGAGATTCGTCATGACAGTAAGACCCAAAGGGCGAGCTGCAATACATGCATGCATTCGAAGGACAAGCAAGACTGTGAAAAGAGCAAGAGAAGGCATGAGGAAAATGAGTTCTAGGCGCAACCAAACACACGATATACAAGCTAGGACGAAGGTGTCTAAGTACTTGCAGGTGAGCCAAATGAAGAGATGGGGAATGGGACATCATATCATATGCAGGAGGTTTCCTTGGAGGTGAAACAGAAGTTTTATGAGAACATGCAGGTGTCTTTTAGGCCATGATCCTTGAATATAGCAACTCCAATATCCTTGATGGTCTACCTTGTCCCCTTCGTATGGGACCCAAAAATATGTTCTAGCCCTCTTCACCTATCTCTCCGTTAAAAAAAAAGAAAAAAAAGATAGGACAATGAGATGTTTAGGATGTATTTGTGATGACATCGTCTAATTAAGAGTTTATCGTACATGAAACTTAACGGCATCAAATGAATATCCATCCAATTTGAACAAGAAACCTTGATTATGATTATCAAATTTTTCGCGTGATGTATGAGATTTATATCCTATTGTTTTTTTCTATTAAGAATAAAAGAACTATATGATATTTGTGATGCTATTTATGATGTATCTTCATAAGTTAAGGTTGTTGCCTTGCTCGAATTCTTGTAGAAAACAGAAGATTTCGACAATGGTTCGGTCGGGTGGGTGGTGGTATGTCATACATGGGATATGTCATGATGTCTCCCATGTTTTGTGTTGCTTTGCTTCCCTACCTTTGTATTAATTTCTTGCTGAATTCCCTCACCTGCATCCTTTCTGTCAGTTTGATTCATGATTTAGATGTCGCAAGGAGGCCCTTAGGCTGTGTTTTGGATCACATGAATGAATTTGGGATGGAATGTAACAGACTAACTCTGTAGGAATGGGAAAAGGAACGGAATACATATTCCTTTCCTTGTAGTTTTCGCAGATGTTGCATATTTTTAGTGTTGACGATGATGATTATTGCAGCTATGGATTCAGTAACAAGTGCACTCTTATTTATCTCTTTGACCCGTGCTTGCACAATTGGAAGTGGTCTTTGTTCTTCCTGATGTTGGAACTTGGTTCCAGAACGCAGAATCTCGTTCTAAATCTGCTTCTATGAAAAATCGTCATCGGAAATTTCCATGTTGAGCATTTTAGTCATGCCGTGATCTCTCTTCTGTTGTTTAAGGTTTTTCCTAATTTTCTAACTTATCCATTATCTAATTTTCTTTAATCAACTACAGGCTAGCTCATAGAGATAACTAATTGGTCTTCAAGGGCATCGGATTGGGGGAAACGTTGCAAAGTTCTACCGTCCGAATGGAGTATCGATCAACAGCGTATCCAAAGTTTAGAAGGACATTGAGTATCCATTTTTCTCAGAGGCGTTGCCTAGGGCGATGTTCAAGATATACGAGATTTCTTACAAGATTGTGCTACCACGTTAAGAGGATGTATGACTAATAAACAATCTTCCTGATGGTCTGACTGTCAAATTTGGCAATGCAAGTTAAACTAGAGGCATGAATACGTCAAGCAACATTGGAGACAATGCGATCAGCTGGTTTGGCGTTTGAAGCCTCTTATTGATGATCACAGTTCAAATGCAATAATGACAATACAACTTCACTGTTAACCTTTTTGCAATTCGAAACAATGGGTAGAACCGTTAAAATACTAGTACTATATGACTTTAGATCCAAGAATATAGGTGGGTTGAAAAGCAAACCAAAACCACCTAGCAAGCCTCCACAGCGTCCATGGTATCCGGTACCCCATCTAAAACCAACGGCTACTCAGCTGACCGTTGAACCAGTCTTTCAATATAAACCCCAAGCCAAAGCAAAACAACTCCGAAAATACAGAATCCCCTCACAAACCCTAAAAAAAATGCAGCACAGTCCCTCCTCGTCCTTCCTGGGCCCCGGCGGGCTGGACATCGCCGGCGGCCCATTCTTCACAGCCCTCAACCACACCATCCCTTCCTCCCTCTCTTCCCTTCATCGCCACACGAAGATCTCGGTCATCGGCACGGGCAACGTGGGCATGGCGATCGCGCAGACGATCCTGACCCAAGACCTGGCGGACGAGCTCGCCCTCGTCGACGCCATCCCCGACAAGCTCCGTGGCGAGATGCTCGATCTCCAGCACGCCGCGGCCTTCCTCCCTCGCACCAAGATAACCGCCTCGACGGACTATGCCGTCACTGCAGGGTCCGATCTGTGCATCATCACGGCCGGGGCAAGGCAAGTGGCAGGGGAGTCGAGGCTCGATTTGCTTGGCAGGAATGTCGCCTTGTTTAGGAAGATCGTGCCCCCGCTGGTCGAGCACTCACCGGATGGGATTCTGTTGGTCGTTTCCAATCCCGTGGATGTTTTGACGTACGTTGCCTGGAAGCTGTCCGGGTTACCGCCCAATCGGGTTATTGGCTCGGGCACGAATCTTGATTCGTCCAGGTTTCGGTTTCTCATCGCTGATCATCTCGATGTCAATGCTCAGGATGTTCAGGTATGATTCTGTTTGAA
>LIEC01007356.1:0-10735 GCA_001925005.1 Drosera capensis
GTGTAACACTCGACCATATAGACCAGTCCTTTCGCATTGTCTATTTTGAGTGTCATGGACTCAGTATATAACGACATAATGTCATGTATTGAGTATGTCGAATTTCGCAATGTTATATATGTAAAACGAGGAGGGAGGTGTGAGGGTGTGTTTGGTGAAGGTTGACACCCAATATGAAATTATGATGTTGATGAAGCAAAAATTAGGGCGTATACATTAATTAAATGGAAAATAGAAATTTATTGTTAACAAACATATAAGTTGTGTGTTGTGACATATTTAATGATGGAGATTTTTTTAAATAATTTTTATTTTTGAAATTCTAAAGTCATTTAATCTTCATTATCTATTAATGCCTAACAACACATAACGTTATTATCATATTTCTTTTTTCCTAATTAAATATGGATAGAGAGGGATAAGATGGAGAAGATTTGTTTTTCGTTTTAAACAAAATCAATTGATGATTGTTAAAATTATGTATGATCTTTTGATAAATAAGATGAAAAAATAACATCTATTGGTAATTGACATTTTTTTATGGGTTTGTTTTTTAATAGTCTTTTTCTATTTAATTTTTATTTTTCATTTTTTTAAAGTTTATATTTTCTAATTAGTGTTCTCTATTTTTTTCAGATTTTTTAATTAATGTTTGTTTGTTTTTTAGTGAAAGGGTTTTTTTTAGTACACTACCCCCTGCTATAGCAAAAGGTAGAGCAGGGGATCCAGGTCCAAAAGAAGGAACCAGTATATATCAAGCGTAGTTTTTAATGTTATCCCATTCCCAAGATGTTTAAAAATACAATACATATAATTTTTATAATGTTATGTATTCAGCTTAAAGTGAGATAACTGGGGAGGTAACGAAATTTTGAATGAAGGATGAGAGAAAAGGTGTAAAAGTGCACAGATGCTCAAAGATAGCAAAACAGCTTCCACCAAAACTAGATCACTCTCATCACGTGCGTTACATGTATCTAAATTTATACCCATTTGTCACACTTGCTTGTTGTCTCTTTTCATTTGTTACTTTTCTTTATGGCGCATATGAGACCTCATAAAGTTTTAGGGAAAAGGAGGGTCAACAAAAAGGCGCAAAAAAAAAAAAAAAAAAAGAGAGTGGGAATTAAAGGGATTTAAAAAGAAGAAATGGAGGTGGGCAAGCAAATAAAATGATGACATTCTTCTCCGTTGTCAACTTCATGTTCTTTTAGTGCCCAAAAGAGCAAGAGGATTTCTTCACCATGCATACAAGTTTGGTTCTTTTGGAATAAAAATGGATGTCTATGTCATGCAATAAGCTCATTAAGTTGCGCGCTTTCATTAAACATAAAGAAAAAGAAATTGAACAATTCCGATAATTAACATCTCGATAACAAAAAAAAATAAAAATATATGATTATTAGAAATGCATAACTCTACACTAGTTCATTCCAATATAGAATTTCGACCCATACGCTTCAGTATCATCTGCGAAGTGACACAATAGAACTTTCCCGTGACCGATTTTCTCTATTTCAGCATTTGATTAGCAGAATGCCAAGGTTGTTTGAGACTTCAGTTTGAAGCAAACCAGGAACCGAAACCAAATCATTCAAGATAATTCATTGTTGTTCCTCTAGTACACAGCAACGAAACAAGGCTATGATACTGGCACAAGAAAGTAACATAGATGATTCAAATGAATCATGTGCAAAAGAAGATCACGCCACACCTTAACGATCCTAAGATCATTGCTTTGATGGCTTCTGCGTGTAGAGGTAGTAGCTGGTTCTATTCCAGGTCGACATGAAACTTATGAACTGCTTCGACGACAGCAGGGTTGTGTTATGAACTTCATACCCACCAGCATGCTGGTTCTTCAAAAACTCAAATTAGTGACCGTGGAGAAGCACAGACCTAGGTTTGTTGCACGCGACAGGTTCAATAGTGAAATGGCTTATTTGTGTGAGAATCTGCAGTTTTAAACCTTCTCCAGGAGCTTTGCGACTTAAAAACTGTCGAGTGCCTGCACAAGAGAGACAACTTTGGGGAATCCATATGATCAAGTGCACTACTGCAACAAAATCATCAGCAGGTATAATCAATAGGAAACTTGGTTCAATCCTGTCACCTAAAAAGGAAAAATAAAAATAAAAAATCTGGGTGTCTCTATTTTTTGCTATAAAATGGTCAATCTGGGATATCAGAAACAATGTTCGGAATAAGACGCCAAGGTGGGAGGAGACTCGGGACATTATTTTAATGCGGTTGTGACATTGGATCAAGGCATGGTGGCCGGATTCCCCTATGGACATACACTTGTTCATGCGATATGATGGTCTGGCTTGATCGGTATGTGGGAGACGAACTGTGATGAGAAGAAGCTTGACAGGGATAAGAAATGGAGAAGGATCATGAGGACACTGAACTGCTATCTGTTATTTATTTTTTTTTTCAAATTCTGAATTGCTGGATGTCCCTCTGTTGTTTGTTCTGGTTGTTGCTGGTGTACTATGTTTAAGGGACTTGTGGTTTTTCCCCAGACCCAGGCTTATAAGCCTTTCTACATGTAATGAGCAAAAAAACAAAGAAAAAAAAACATCATTCACAAGACCACGAACACAAATCCCCCTACAGCAATGACCAAATGCGGTACTGATTTGTCCCTGAAACGATTGATTGATTGTTCAAGGCGACATCTGAGCGAAACTCTACGGCTGACTTGAATAGTATCAGCTACGTTCTCCAAGACTTACCGCCAACGCAAGGCACATACCAGAATGCTGAAATTCGATATATGTCATTTTACTATCAGTGTCAAACCCGTTTTTATTGATAAATAGCATAACCAGACAAGGAGTGCAGATCATCAACAAAGGAGAATCCCGCCCTTTCTCCTATGCTTATGTAAAGTGTAAAACATTGTAACTATTGAATCCCATATTCAACTTACAACGAACACAAGATCGACAACGTGTAATCATTTAACAAACTCCATGACACCAGTAGTATGAGCAAAGCAAACCAGCTTAAACTCCGAGAAGCCGGAGTCCTTGCACAATGTTTCAAGCTCCTCAACTGTCCTTTCCTGTCCTCCCTGTTGAACCAACATTATGTTGTCAAGCTCGGACACATGCTTGTCCGCCCAGCTGCCATCAGGCTCTGTAGGCAACACGAAGTCGATGACAATCAGCTTTCCTTTCTCTGGCAGTGCTTCATAGCAGTTCTTCAGGATCGATATGCACTGTTCATCATTCCAGTTGTGCAACGTACACTTCAAAAAGCAGCAAAACAAATGGTCAGTTAGTCGCTATGTATTAAGACTACTAACACTTGAACATAACACAATCAGAAGCTTACCTTGATCATGATTGTCTCTCCCTTTGGTATGCTCTTAAACATATCTCCTCCAATGTGTTCAATACCTAAAAATGAATACGGAAAAATCTCCTGGTTTATCATCCATCAAACCGCAACAGTCCACATGAATGAAAGATGCGCTACTAATCAATCTTACATACCTGGATAAGGCGGCGCCTGTTTCACTACATGAGGCAGATCAAAGTTGAAACCCTTGATAGAAGGGTACTTAGAGACGATCATATTGATGCTAGCCCCGATCCCTCCACCAACATCAACTAATGAAGTCAAGCCTTCGAAACCTTTGTATGTGTTGAGGATCTTTTTCATCGTCATGGTGGACCAATCGGCCATAGCCGCATTGAAGATCTTGTTGAATGCCGGGTCTTTGTTCATGAATTGAAAGAGCGACATCCCATGTATTTTCTCGAATATGTCCCCTCCCTCAAGGATCATGTCCTTCAAGCTAGACCTAAAGATTCATGCAGCAGACAGTCATCTCATGCACATATGACTAAGCAACCATAATGAAAAGTGAAAACGTTCATACTAGCAGAGAAAACTCGATAGTAGATATGGTTCTTGTAGTTAGAAGACTAAATTGAATAATCATACTCGGCTTCCCAAGTGGCGCGACTGCATACAAGGGGAAGCAGAGAAGCCAAAGACCCATTCTCTTGGCTCTTGACAAAGAACCTCCCAGCAGAAGCAATCCTGTACACTCTCTCAACCTTACCATCACCTTCAAGAACCCGAGAGGAGCTCCGAAGCAGCGAGTAGCTCGCTAGCAGCCGGAGCATCCTATCGATCATGGATCCTGCCTCGGTGTTCTTAGTCGGTAGCATGGCAGCCACCTGAGCCGCCGAGAGAGATTCCTCTGGACCTGCATTGGCGATTATGTCTAATAAGTTCAGCTCAACAGCCGCCTTTAAAACCGGTGCAACGGTATAGGCAAGGGCAAGATGCAAGGCGTAGACGCCTGCCTCATGGTCGTCATCACAGGTGAATTTCATCGGCGCGATGGTTTCAAGTGAACCCATGATGCTCTTTGGTTTAGTATGTATGTTACTACTACTAGTATTACTGTGTTTTTTGTGTTTCTCCTTGGTGTTATTCGGTTTGTATTTATATCAGTCGCATTGGTTTTTTTTAGGTGAATTTCAACGCGTGCTTCCATATTTTATATACTTATCCCAGTGACGTTATTGTTCTGTTTTCCACGAAGTTGTAGTCTTCTGGATGAATTTGTATAATAGTCAACATTAATCAGCTTATCATGAATCCATGATGTATGGAGTTAATAGTATGAATAGAGGATGCAACAAGAAGTCCTCAGCTGGGAACGTTAGTATTCAAACAATGTCTGAGAATGCTGACAATTCTAAAGAAAAAAACCAAGTGTTATCATCTGGGTTTTGGAAAAAACGAAATATATATATCTAACAATAATGTATGTGGCAATATTCCTTCTAAATTACTTAAACTAAATATTTATTAGATATTAATTGAGGTTATAGGTAAAGCCATGAGGCTCACGACCAGCAGTTGTAATAAGAGGTCTTCATCAGTGCTTCAGCTTGTAAGTAGCAAGTATAAGTCAAGATTTTTAATTTAAGTAGTCCTCTGTTCCAATTCTTCTTAATTCTATCCACAATCCTAATCGATTGTTTTCCAATCAAAATATCTCACTTGTGCATATTTTCTCCCAAACATATGCACATAGCAAAGTTTGTCAAATTCATTCCAGATGGTTTTGCATAAGGGCAACAGGGCTGCAGCCACTAACCCTATAAAGTAGGAGAAAATCCAGAGTCCAAAACATAGTCATTAGTCAGTGAGATTTCTCCACACCTAATAAAGTATATCCACAACCAATGAGGTTTTGTCTCGTCAGTATGGTTTCTCACCACTCACTCTATGTTTTTGACTAAGCATAG
Source organism: Drosera capensis (assembly GCA_001925005.1). Classification (NCBI taxonomy): domain Eukaryota; kingdom Viridiplantae; phylum Streptophyta; class Magnoliopsida; order Caryophyllales; family Droseraceae; genus Drosera; species Drosera capensis. The sequence continues at coordinate 5,280 of LIEC01007356.1, forward strand.
TTCACGCTATCGAACATAAGTCAAACTTTGATAAAGTCATCATATCTATTTATGTTGAAGTCGAGAAAAAGTAACTCGATAATAATCAACAGTTTTCTCTAATCACATCGACATCGTATAAGACATCAAAAAATAATCTTTTATTTATAAATATCACAATATAAATAAGATTATATATATATTATTTTTCTCACATCCATCACTTACAAAATTTCATGGTTTGGAGTTTTTAACTTTGTTTTTATCTATTCATCTTTGCGAAAATAAATTAGCAGAATTCTTCCCCCCATAGACATGCGACTTCAAAATACATTCTAGAAAGTAGAAATAACTTTAATGGTAAGGAATAATACACTCGTATCTATGTAAGTTCAAACTCAACCTAATTTGTTGACTGAAGAACCATTGTGGGGTATCAAAATAAAAATAAAATAAAATAAAAATGATGAACACAACAAATTGAGTAGGTAGTCAGTAATCACCCACCCTGTTTTCTGTTTTTATTCTCTCGTCACCAATGTCAGAATAACATTTATTTTGGAGATTGATTCTAGAACCTATTGACCCATCAACTGTACGCAACGCTTAGCTTTGTACAGACGAATATATAGAAAACCAACTACGTAATCATGTTAAGCAGAGGGTACAATGAGACAAAATATATATCTTTTTTCCTTGTATTAAATATGGATGAAGTGACGAATCCTTGATCATATGATTAATAAAAAAATTATTTTATCATTTAGTTAATCTTCATTGATTATGAGGACAAATAAAGAAAACAATAAACTAATGAGTGCTATATGGAAACATTGAAATATCCGGTGATTTGTTTCTAAAAGAAAATTCCGAAACATTTTTTTTTAAACAATTGAATAGTCCATGCACAGCCCTCTAAACGCAAGAATTTCTTATTTTTGCTTGTTGCGAATTGAATATATGGTTAAACCTCAACCAGCAGAAAATGAAGGCACACCCAACATCAATCATCATACATGAAACTATAGCTTTGTGATATATAGGAATAGGAGCATTAGATTCTAACTAGTACAAAAGAAATATCATATCATAGAAGTCCATTGCAGGCAATAGCAATTTTATTCACACGATCATTTAAGAAAGAAGCATCAAGGAATTCATTTAACAGAGCGCTAAAAAAAAGGAATAAAGGATCACTTCTCAAATATGAAGGTATGCATGCATCTCATCTTAATTACAAAAAGTTCATGATTCACAGCATAGACAAAGCTTGTTGATTACAGCAAATCTCTCGCCTGTACTGAGCACAAAAGATCAACGTTCTAAGCACTATAGGTGAACATGCCTAACTCTTGTAAATTTGTGGTACTTGATAACCAAAACCTTAAGAATAAGTTGCACTTGGGATACATGTCCAACAAAAATTCTGAAAACAAGAGCGACGCCGGAAAGAAAAACAATCATGGTAAAGCCAGAAAATGTACCTTAAATGCAACCCACCTTCAACCACAGTTGCTCAAGACGAAGAACACGGTGAATGGATACACCACAATGGAACTTGGATGGGCTGAGCCATGTAGATGGCTCCTCACAGTGAGATCTTCTGTTAAAGAAAATAAATATGTTAGATACTGAATAGGAAAGAAACCAGAAAGGGGACTGTCCAAACTACGGTACAAGCCTCCAATGCCAAGAAAGGAGAAAACAGTAATACATCCGACAAAGTGTCCGATTCTGTATAATTCCAAACCAAAAAACAAAAAAAAGAAGAAACAGCAAAGGAAAAGCTTAGCATCATATTGTTAAAAAAACAAAGAAAAGGAACTCCAAAATTTGATACTAGCCTTCAATCACATTTGTAGGCATTCAAAGTACACTAGATGTGTCCTCAGTTACTCATCTTTTTCAAGGATGCAAAGCACGGACGATGCATTCTGAAGAAACGAATGCATGGACAATTCTTTCAGGCGCCGTCTTTCTGATTATAGATCTTGCTAGTTGGTGCAGGAACTGTTAAAAAGACTACATCGTTATAATAGTTGTCTGTTATAATGGTTACAAGAGTCCTGTATTTATAGGACTTATGATCGGGAATATGCTACGAAATATGCCGTTATAACGGTCATATTCCAACGACCATATTACTAATATAATAATAATATATTTAAACATTCCTTCAAACTCAAGATGGTTCTGAAAAAAATAAATTTGAATTTGTATAAAGGACAGATGGTTCGGTAAGTGGAGCTAGAAGATGATGACGCTCCTCGAGGATGCGGATCTAGCGGTTATGGCTCGGGGGTCGCGGCTCACGACGGAGCGTCCAAATCTGGCGATTGCGGCACGGGGTCGCAGCTCACGGCGGAACGTCCAGATCTGACGATTGCGGCACGGGGTCGCGGCTCACGACGGAGCGTCCAGATCTGGCGATTGCGGCTCGGGGGTCGCGGCTCACGACGGAGCGTCCAGATCTGGCGATTGCGACTCGGGGGTCGTCGTGCGTCCATAAAGGATAGATGGTTAGGTAAGTGGAGCTGAAAAATGATGACGCTCCTTGAGGCTGCGGATCTAGCGGTTACGGCTCGGGGGTCGCGGTTCACTACGGAGCGTCCAAATCTGACGATTGCGGCTCGGGGTCGCGGCTCACGACTGAACGTTCAAATCTTTGACCGGTCGGTGTAAGTTAGATTGTTTGACTGTTTTGACTATTTGACTGTTGATTGCTAGGTGGCTTGTTGACCGCTGACCGTTATTGACCTGCTGATATTTGACTGGTACGTGGCCTCGTTTGCGACCGTTTGACCGGTCTTTGGCCCTCTTGACTGCGAGCCCGTTTGCGGGCCACCACGCCACAAAGAAGGAGCTAACTCAAGCGCTGCTCGAACTATTTCGTTGAGGAGATTCTTGCATTTGCAATGCAAAAAATAGAGGTCATGTCCATTGATGCCTTGAAGATTCAGGCAGAGATGAGCGAAGAGGATGCTGCTCCTCTTGCAGGCAGAATCCTCACCGAAGGTGGAGATCGATCGGAGTTTTCTCCGGCGCGCGGATTCCGGCGATCTCTGTCAGTGTTGAATGTTGATGAGACCAGGTTGGCTGGAGGTTGATGATGCCAATGGTGTTTGGCTGGAGGTTGGCGATGACGCCGGATCAGATCTGGAAATCCTCTCATCACCCCTGGTGGACGTCGATGGTGATGCGAACACCGGCCCGGCCAGATCTGGTGGACAGGGAGCAGCGACGATGGACGATGCCTGTCGCAAGGTCGATTTGGGTACGAATGCAAACTCCAGTCATTAAAAAAAATGCACCAAGAAGCAGAGATTTGTGCATGCCCCTTACCTCTGCCTAGCATTGCGCAATCATCTTCAGCCTATTTATCATAACCCAGAATGATGAGATTTACACAGCACAAGTATCCAGTGACAGGACAAAGAACTCTTAAGATAAGATCAATCAAGGACAATATACTTGCCACAGTCATTCATGATTGAAAGTTACAATCCATATTTTACAATAGAGCGCCTCAATAAAGCACCCAATATTACATTCCAAACCAGAAAAATAAAGCACTTATCATCACAGGGTACAAATTACACTTTACACGAGGGGAAAAAAAAAAAAACACATTGAAAAGCCATACTTGTAAACCAGATGTAACCTTATTACCAATCTCATTGAAGGATGCAAAGCAGAGCCCCAAATAATCACCAAGCATAATTTATTTTGCACGAACAAAAGCATGGGGGAGTACTTACTGACACATTCCTTCTGATTACAGATCTTGCAGAATGGTGAGATTATCAAACGTGGCATTACCACCACCATCAGTGTGAAAGAGAGTTCTGATTCTGGACCGCTAGAATATCGCGAAGGGGAGAAACATTCTATGAATATACATATGCTCAGCCAGTCTGACTATAGCTGCCGAACAGGCTACAACATCCGCATGCAGGTTCACATACATCCACATGTCTTTCGGGCATCCTTCCGTCAAAAAGGGGACACCCCACAATCCACAAACTGTTCAATCGTTTCAGGCTCTGCATCGCACCTCTTGAAGGCAAAATCTTCAGATTGCTGCAAGAATTGATTACAAGCAGACACAAAGATGAAAGCCCACCTATCGATTCTGGAATCTCTTCCGTACCATTTCCACCGAGTCCACAATCCCACAGATGAGGGAGTCTCCCAAGCCATTCACCTGTCCAGTAATCTGTCACCTCTCCACCGCCTCTTGTGTTCTCCTCTTCAAGACTCCTTTTCAAGCCCATATTAGGGCAACCGACTATCGCCAACCGACTCCTTTTCAAGTCCGGAAGGTATCTTTAGTAAGCTGTTATTAACAATCAACTTCTTCCGAGCAATCAATTTCCCAAGATCATCAGGCAAGCATTCCAACTTGTAGCAATTGAAGATTTCCAAAGTCTGAAGAGAACTGAGCTGACGAGACAATCCTAGAGGCAGGTTGGTCAGCTCCTATATTTCATCCACGATAAGAGTGGTCAGAGTGCTCCAGCTCTCGTTGTTGTTGCCAATGGTGTTCACAATGTTGTGCAAGGGCTGAGCACTCCTGATTTATTTCAACTCCAAGACTCGAAGTGAAGGAAAGTCTGTGGGAGTTATTGTGAGAAAGGGGCAGTCGATGATATTCAGTTCTTCAAGACAAGGACCATGCAACAGGAGACGGATCCATAGATTTCGAAGGCAGCTGTTCTTCTAACTTAGGACATTTAGTTATTTCAAGAGATTTCAGCGCTGGAAATAGTCTGCTCGTGGAAGAATATGGTTGCACATCATTGCCATCATCAAAGTGTAGAGCTCTGTACCTATTTGCCTCACAGCCTCCATCTGATCGATAAGGGTCTTCAAAAATGGAAGCTTCCCGAGGGCTGGCAATCGCTCACATCTTCCGCAGCCCTGCAATTTCAAGACGACTAGATTGTCCAGCGATCTCGATGGACCATTGTTGCCACTCACAATTGTCATCCTTCTTAGCCACGAAGGAAATGAGTGCCCACTGAAACCATCCACCACAAGTGAACGTATATTGAGGCTGAAGACCATCCACCACAAGTGAACGTATATTGAGGCTGAAGACCATCCACCACAAGTGAACGTATATTGAGGCTGAAGACCATCCAATACTTATTCAATAACACGGCTGCCTTCAACTCTTTCCCAGGGAAACCAGCAGTCTTTCTGCCAAAGCCAGCCTTTTGTGCCTCTTCCTTACTCTTCACATGCTCCAGACCGCTAACCTGTACATTGCCCTTGACATCTGGCAAACATCCCAATTCACCAAGTCCCGATGTTCCACCTGAAGCACTCGATCGAATCGGAGGTAATGTCTGAAGGCAAGTCAACCTTTCAATTCCAGTGGGCATTTCCACCAACGACCCTGCATGAAGATGTCTCAAGTTGACTAATCTGCTGAGCCCCTTCGGTAACTTGTCTAGCTGAGAGCATCCCAGTAA
>LIEC01007357.1:0-14661 GCA_001925005.1 Drosera capensis
CCGCCGTAACCCTAGCTTCCATCAAGGACAAGCTCATCCAACGATCCATCCAATCCGAGTCCCCCGCCGGTCCCTTTCGTGTCGATTCGACGACCTTGGTGGAGACTCTCGGGATCGGAGAGGATATTGCGAGGCTGGTGGTGGATACGATTGCGTCCGTGTTGAATTCGGATCCGCTGGTCGAGGCGGGGTTTGAGGGGATCGATGGGGTTGGGGTGAATGTGTTTGATTTGGTTTTGTGGCTGTATGTTCAGAGTTATAAGAGGTTGTTGCCAAGGACTCATAAGGATTCAGCGTCCGTTGCTGATGTTTGGCCTTCGACGTCGGCGTTCGACGGTTACTTGTCTGCTCTCTCCCCGTTGCAGGTTGTGCTTCGCGGCGGTGTTAGTCTGTTGTTAATTATTGGTGTTTGACACTGCCATTATTGTTCTTTATTGTGAATCTTATTGGTTTTGGGTATGCAATTGTGTCTTTTTGGTGTTATTATGTGAAATGGTTGTTTGTCTATCAAGTAGTTTAAGCGTACCATCTGGGACTCTGCGAATTATGAGTTGCTTTGTTGTGAGAAGTTTTGTTTGGCTCTGCTGCAATGCCAAGCCCTAGAGGGCTAGTTTCAAATTAGCCTGCTGGTTCTCATAGATATGTGAAGAAGTTCACGCCTCTTGTTACTGTCTCAAGAACAACATAGGCCCATTGCAGATTGCTAAATGCCGGACCTTTTTTACATGGTGTGCTGTATCACAGTTTCTTTCTCATGTATTATCCACTTTATTCCACCATTTTAGTCTGTGATGGTGCATGGTGAGGGGTTGGAGCATATGCACATGCTCTATTGTTCAATAACTGCCATATCTGGCTTCTGTTGACCTTCGTGAAGTGAACATGGAAAGTCTTGGTTTATGTTGCCTTGACCTTGACTAAATCCAGTTGGAAGATTTGGAAATCTATGCTTTATATCAAAGCCACCTTCCTCGTGTTAAGAATTTCTCTAGACCTAGGTTTTTGAGATGTTGGTTTTTAGCTCCACATATCAAATTGCATGACAAAATGGACTGTGTGGTAACCAAATATCCTTCTGATAAGAATAGACTCCAACTCATGCAAACTGATTTCAATATCGAATAAAATTGGCCTTTATCAAGGATCATGTCAGTTACCTACCGGGTTTACTTGAAGCTTGTTTGTAAGACATCACATGAACCAATTGTCTTGTTTCCTAATAATGGCGTCATGCTTTTGTCCTTGTGCCACCTTACCTTGGGTGTCGCTCTAGCTTTTGGTTTGTGGTAACCTGTTGTGGTGATTTTCAATGCAAGAATGATTTTGCTGTCATCCTTGAGAAATTAACCATTGAAATTTGTGTTATCACAGCTTGTACGAAGCAATAGCCGCAGATTTATGCCTTCACAGGCTGATGAAGAGGCTCACCAGCTTTCCTACTTGCAAAAGCATTTGGCTAATATTGTTTCCCTTTTAGCCGAGGCCCTGGACGGAGAAGGAGATGAATCGCTGGTTTGTCACTAGACTTATTCTGGTTTGAGTATCTAGTTGCTGATTTTTATTGTGACATAAACATTTCTAAATAAAGGATCCCAGAAGACACAAAATTGTACCCTTATTTTCCGTGATGAGGCTTGAAATTGAAAAAAGAGTGAAGAATTCTTTCCTCTCACACACTTCGTGAAGTAGAATAATAGTAAAGGCCCATTATGCTTGTCATATTGCTCCCACGTCAGCTATTGAAGTACCTATTGGAAAATAGAGTATGGCAGCCATGGAGTTGGTCATGCACTCATGAATCTTTCATCTATTCGATCTATATGTAGATCCGATATTGGAGACAATGCTTTCTAGGAGTCAATATGTTCCAAGCATCTTTTCCAATGTCCCTAAGTTGCTATGTGAATTGGATTTTGATCAGGTTTTGCCCATGGCAAGGTTTGAGCACCTTGGTTTTCTGCTTCAGTTTGGTGAGAGGGGTTCTGCAGGAATGCCATTGATACAAGCGTCTCCTTTCTTTGCCAATTCTGATCCGGATATGCCTCCAGCTCCTGTCCCTGCCTCTCAAGTTCATGAATGGCTAATACAGTGCATTGCCGATTCATTGGAGCATATCACTGAAAGGACTCCTGCAAAAGAAAATGGGCCTTCGAGCACCAGTGGTTCTGATCAGGATGCTACCATGACTGATACTAATGCAAATTCATCCAAGACATCGACAAGTGCTAGGGGCATAGTCTTCATTGAAGGTGTATCAAAAACATCATTTGTCAAACAAGAAGCAGACCTCAAAGGTTCTTCGATAAAGGTTTGTTAGTCGTTAGCTGACATCTTGCATCCCTTTTTTTTCTTGCAGGAAGAAAAACGCAGCTTAGTTGAGTGCCATAAGGTCTGAGGAAAGTTACCCCAGACTTTTTCTTATTCTTATTTCTTTTCTGGATACATCTTCAGTACACGAGCCATATGTATCAAGTTGCCTTTGCTTCCTCTCTTTTCTTGTAAAACATGAAGTGGTGTTCAACTTCTCTGATAAATTAGGGTAGGAATTGAACCCATGAGGATTTAGGGCCGGGTTGGATCTTGCTGTAGCTGCTGAAGTGTGTGCCCCTCTAAGCTCATGTATACATATTAGTTTTATCCATTTACTCTTGCTTTTGGATTATTTTTTTATTCCTGCTCTAAAGTGGAGGAGCCTGTACTTTTGTTTTTGCTGATTCTAGTTTTTGGTGACAATGATGGGATGAATGTCTATCCTGGAGTGCCTTGACAAAAGTATACTTGTTTCTCCAAGTTCTAGAATTCCATATATATTTGGTTGTACACAAGTTCATTTCCGATGCTTTGGGTGCATTGACTTTTTTATTTTTGACTTGCTTGTATGTATATATGTATGACCTTCATCTGATCTGTGGGCCTCTTTTTTTGTTTTGGAACGGTGTGGCATAATTGATCATTCTTTTCTGTTGTAAATTATTGCTTCATGTTTATTAGTCATTAGCCCCAAACTTCTTCCTCTTCGAATAAATTGTATTTCCTCCATGTATCATACAAAAGAGGTTACTCCTATAGGGATAAGCATACTCCGGTAACCTGTTACATTGTGGACTCAATTTAGCTTAGAGAATACTGGTGATTTGTATGTTTCACCAACTATGTGTATTTCTTTTTCAGTGAATATGCTAGAGCTTTAGTTTAGATGATTTAAAGCACTTTTGGAAGTGTTAATGACTACCACTTCTTTGTTGTAGGTTGTAAACTGCCATGACTCTGTCATTTACATCTTGGCACCCTTGAGATATGCGACCGTGTATGGCTGCTCAGATGCGACTATCATTCTTGGAGCTGTTGGCAAGGTGATTACATGCTTGCTCAATCAGTTTCTGCGCATAAATCATCAGATTATCCATCATGTGATGCTACTTTGTAGCATGCTGAAGATGGATGTGTATGCTTGAGCTTAATTTAAAGCTTGTCAAGTCTCATTATCTTATTCATGCCCTTACAGGCTGTAAGAGTGGAGCATTGCGAGCGAGTTCATGTGATCGCAGCTTCCAAACGTATATGCATTGCCAATTGTCGCGAGTGTGTCTTCTTCTTGGGTGTAAATCATCGGCCACTTATTGTGGGTGACAATCATAAGTTGCAGGTATGTCTGCTTTGTTGCCTTTCTGTGTTTTCTCGTAGCACCCATTGCTTGATATGCATGTAAACGAGTGCTAATTCTAGGCCTACCACTTGTTTTTGGGCCTGGTAGTATAATTTTTTATGTAGTCTAGCCGAGGAAGATTATTTCTGTTCAAGATCAAATCCACACCCACGAGACTCTTTTCATTGATTCTTAGTGAATGGCCAGAACGTTCGGTTTTGGATTCGTAATCTCTTTTCTTTTCATTTTTTTAATGAAGGGGAGTGTTTATGCAAAACATTTATTATTACATTTAACCTATCAAACTTGTCCTACTCTATTCTGTGTAGCTATAGTAGTTGAAAAATATGACATTTGTCAGGCTGATTATGAGAAACGTGTTGGATTTTGTTCTGTACAAAAAATGCATTCTATCAGCATTGTTGTTTCAAGAGAAGTTGTTAGGAATAAACTTTTGAGGATTGTTATTGGTTTCTTATGCTGGTAATTGATAGATCTGGTATGTAAAATCTGTTCCGACCGTCTGTGTGCCATGTAGCTATACCTATTGCAGGGATGTTACCATGTGTCTATACTCCGGTTTTATTTAAAGATGAGTCTGACCCTGACACACACATTGACCTTTTGGTGCTTCATGGCTTGAGTTTTATTTAAACGAGGCTTTAAGTTCAATTGATGGTAGCCAAACACCCAATTATGGTTTCGCTGAAGTGCCTGTTAGGATACCGTCTGATATTTACTGCTGGTGGTCTGGAGAAATATATCAGGGCCTCTTGATGGAAGGAATCAGGGAATCATTTCGAGTGTGCACAGGTTTGTAAAATGTAAATCCAAAATGAGATGATGTGAGATGTGAGTTCCATCCTAGAATGTGGTGCTTTTATTTGATTGACAATAAGGGGCATAGTAGGTTTTTTTCCTTCTATGATTATTTTGGCCAGCAAAAGGGGAAAGACAACCTTTTTTCTTTTGTGATGAGGTGTGGTAGATTGAGGTGATGTGCCTGTTTTGCACAAGTGATTGCCAAGTTGACGTGCTTATACTGAGCAAGTGATTGTCAAGCTTTCATTGTTCCTTAGAGCTAGTTTCTGAAGCAACAATTTATGTTTCTTGATCCTTCAGGTGGCGCCATATAATACATTTTATCCTCAATTAGAGGAGCATTTAGCTCAAGCTGGTGTAGAAGCTTCTGTGAATAGGTGGGATGAACCCCTTGCTCTTGGTGTGGTTGATCCTCATGATTCATTGTCCCATCCTGCTGGTGTGTCTGATGTTCAAGCTGAGACAGCCTCACGTATAGACCCAGATCAATTCACAAACTTCTTGGTATGCCTTTGTAACTTCGCCATTGTCTCTCTATATTATGTTTCTTTTTCCACTCTAAATCAAGTAACTAGAAATTCAATCTCAATCGGAAAGCGAGTTTGTGGCATACCCATATAAAATTGTATGTGGCTGGGCAACTCCAACGGTCAGGATGTATGGGGCTAGTCGGAAATCTGTCAAGCCTAAATTCCATATTCGAGAGTCGAATCAGTCTCTTCTTTTGAGGAAAAGAACTGATTCATTGCTAGTCTGATTGTCCACTTTAGTCAAAGGCACTCCAAGAACATCGATCCTAGTCTCTGATGACTTCGCTTGTTTCTGGTTGCTTTGTGTAACATTCTCCTTCTTTCGTTGATGTTAACAGATTCCGAATTGGTTTGCTGATGAATCTTCAGAGGGCACTAAAGATAACCCATTTGCATTACCAGAGGCTTACAAGGCCTCTCAGATTAGAAATGTAAGTGCTTGCTACATGATGGTTCTCCACATGCTGGATCCTAACTTCTAGACACTTTCTCCTTTATATATACACGTGCCTAAGCCATAGAAGATTGTCAAAGTGTCCAAACATTCACTCTGCTCTTCAAGGCTCTCGTTTTATCTAGACTATGGATTGGCTAATCTCACTCGCCTAGGGACCAACATAAATTTGTGTTATTCCAGCATTAGCGTATATTGTACCATTGCAACCCCCCCCCCCCCCCCCCCCCCCTCTTTTTTCCCTTTTTTTTTTTTTGCTGAAAAAATTCTTCGACTCATGAGGTGGAAACCACTTGGCTTATAGCTAGCATGTTCCCATTCGTTGATTTTCATGAGTTTCTGGTCGCTTGCCAGAATAATAATCTGGGAGAAGTGAAGGAAATCTTAGGGGAAACATCTCTTGAGGACAGTAAGAAGAAAGAGCTCTCTTCTGTTCTTCATGTATACTTCAAAGACTGGTTATATGGTAAGTATTATTATCCTTAGCTAATATCGAGTTCCTTCTATTGTACAATCTTTCTTTCAATCTCGAGTATCGAGATGAAGGTTTGAAATGATTCTGTAGTCTCAAGTCGGTCATACTGAAGAGGTTTCTTCCTCTAAGGACCGTGGAGGGCAAGGGCAGGATTTGCTAGTATGGATTTATTTATTTATTTATTTAATATTTTTGTAAAGGTTAGTTTGGATTTGTTAGTCCTTCCTCTCCCATCTCGTGGTTTTGAATAAATATATTCTTAGAATAAAACGAGAAGCGTAAGAAAGTTTTGAAGCAGTCCTTGTTGTGAAAGTTACAGTATTCCACGCCATGATTGACTTGGTGGTTAAGGTTTGAAGTATGAAAGATGCATCATTGTTTCTCATGTCTCTTGATTTCCTTTTAGCATATTGAATTCCTTGAAAGATATGCTTCATGAGATTGTCCATGGTCTTGAGGTGTACTGACTATGATTCATCGTATGGTGTTTGGGTGTTTCTACATTATCCAAAACACAAAACTATACCAAGTACTGCTAAAGTTTGGGTTTGTGGTTAATTAGCTCATATTTGTTATTTAACAGGTTCTGGAAATATCCGTCAGCTGTACTGCTTACAGGGCGAGTAAATGTACCTACATTAGCTTATGCAGGATGATGACTGGCGCTGATGCCCATGAATCTCTGGTTTCCAATTGCCTTCACTTTCTTCACTTCTGTTTGGCTTCATCGGGTACTGCTTCATCCGGTACTGCCTGCTTCGTTGTTTAGAATTTAGCAGAGTCTAAGCTGCTTCTGTGCTCCATTTAGTGAGAGCCTGTGAGACACCTTTTTCGAAGGGAGCTTCAGAATTATATTTTGGCTAATGTTGCTTTTCCTTCTATATCAAGAAGAGGTTATATTGTTGTATTAGTTGTGTAAACTCGTTGCAAAATCTGAAAATCCTCTCATTGAGCTTGAGGAAAAGAAACTAGTTTATGCATCTTATGGAATTCACTTCACTGACAAGAAAAAGATATGTTGTATTAGTTAGGTTACATTGCGGTTTCATGGATGTTCCACAGCATTTCTTGGGATTTCTATTGGAGAAATTCAAGGTTGTGTTTTTTGAGTCGTAGATGGTTCAAGTTAAAGATCAGTTTTGAGATGCTTTCATAGTGCTTCCTGAGATCTTAAAAATAAGTTGCTTGTGCAGAATTATGGTTGCTTTATTGGGTACATTTGAGATGCTTATGCCATGATGGGTGAGACTTATTCGGGACTATGGCATAGCATTTCTTGCGGCTATCACTACCTATATGGGATGGAGAGAGTAATCATATTACAATAACTTAAAACACTAGTTATCAAAGCTTAACTGGAATAACAGGTTAAAGAAATAACTCATTTGATTTTGTGACCGAGTAGTCAACTAGAACATTTTGGATGGAATACCATCACTGAAATGGCATATTCGACGTGATGGATGGATGAAGTGTTTTGATAAACTTTGTTTGCAGTGATATTATTTTCTTTTTGCGGGTCATTGTATAAAATATACAGGGTGCGTAGAACTTGGGGGTCTTGTCTGTTCATCAGCACAAGGGGGCAACAACTAGAAGTTTGAATATTGACATGGATTAGCATCGCAAGAAACTGTGTGCTGTTCTACTATTATTATCAAATCATCTGAAATAGCTACCACCCTGAGTATAAATCATGATCATCATCATCATCATCTAAACAACACCTATCTCATGCTCATCAAGGTCTTTCAATAAAAAAAAACTGGAGGCAATGGCATTTGCTCTCCTCTGCTCATTTCTCTTCGTCGTCTCCATCGCGGCTGCTGCGACCAACAATGTGAGCGAGCGGTGCCATCCGCAAGACAAGAACGCCCTCCTCCGAATCAAAGCATCTTTCGGCGATCCCTACATCCTGACTTCATGGTCTCCGGGCACAGATTGTTGCCGACAGTGGCACGATGTGTTCTGCAGCAATGTCAACAACCGCGTGACGGAGATCCATGTGGTTTATGCCCTCGTAAACGGTACCATTCCAGACGCCATTGGCGACCTCAGCTACCTCGAGTTCCTCTTCTTCCACAAACTCTCCAACCTCACCGGCCCCATCCCTGAGGCTCTATCCAGGCTCCAGCGTCTCAACGACCTCAAACTTTCGTGGAATGCTCTCACGGGTCCGGTTCCTGGCTTCCTTGGCCGAATGAAGAGCGTGGTCTCCATCGACCTCTCGTTCAACAACTTCACAGGAACCATCCCGCCTTCGCTCTCCAGCCAAAGGTGCTCTCGGGATCCATCCCGGGCACCTTTGGCTCTTTCAAAGGGCCAGGGTTCGTGCTCGTGTTGTCTCATAACCAACTGACAGGACCTATTCCCAAGTCTCTAGCTGTCCAGAATTTCTCGACGCTGGACCTGTCGTGGAACAGGCTAACTGGAGAGGCCTCGTATCTGTTCGGGAGCACGAAGGCATTGAGCTACATTGATCTGTCAAGAAATGTTTTGTCGTTTGATTTCTCGGATGTGAAGTTCCCTACGAGTTTACAGTATCTGGATATCTCCCATAATATGATACGTGGGAGGTTGCCGGATGGGCTGACGCAGCTGTCGGGGTTGGGGACGTTCAACGTGAGTTATAATAGGTTGTGTGGGCGGATTCCGGTGGGCGGGAGACTGCAGACCTTTGATCAATACTCTTATGTTCATAATCGGTGCTTGTGTGGTGCTCCGTTGACGCCTTGTAAAAAGAAGTGAGTGTTCTGAGGGAGGGTTGACGTTGGTGAGAACAGACCTATTGATATCTGGAATGGATCTGTAGAATTTCAAGCATATCACTAATGGAATAGACGTTACTATGAGTAAAATGTACTTGCTCTTTTTGTTTAGAGCCGTAAATGAGTTGAGACAAACAAAGTTATGCATAGTTTGAGCTCGACTCGTTTAAAATTTTGTTAGGTTTCAATTTAAATTCAAACTTGATTCGAGTTTAATTGAGTCGAGTCTGTCAAGTTTATTCTATAAATAACAAGGTTTGGGGTTGGCTTTACTTAACTCGATTCGAGCAAAATCTTCTATGAACAAATTGAAATAATTGATGTTTTGGATATGAAAAACCCTAAAAGAATGTCCCAAACCCTTGATTGAATGGTGGAATGACTGATGATCATGTTTAGGCAAAACTCGGATTATTTATGCTCTAAAAAATCAACCTCATGCCCTAGTTTTTCTTTGATGTTGGCAGGGCAATGAGGCCCTTGCAAACCCACTGCCAAAGAAAGAGGTCGTGGCCTGGGATATTCAAGAACGTTGCCCGAGCGACGATGTTTGGGCTTGCACTGTTTCGGCTTTAACATCGCGTTGTTTTCGTTATCGTCTTTTCTTATTTTATGTTTTTCTAATATAATCAAACATCAAAATGTATCAAAAAGTTCAAGGATAAGCATTCTAATCCAAATAAATGTGAGATATATAACAAACGACATCGAAAATAAAAACAAACACGAGTATGGATCATATATATTTCATCATAAACAATTGCATTTGGTGTAAACATTTCCAATTGAAAAAAAAATAAAAATCACAGACTCCTTTGCAAGATAAATTACAGTACTAGCATTTTATTTTGAACTTTGCGATTATTGAAACACGAAATACAACAGAAGGAATATACATTACGAGTGATAGAATACTCAGACGATTGTATGATTATAAGAAAACAAAAATAGCATTAGTTGATATGTTACAAGCACTCGATGCTTCCTTAAAAGGAAAGGTGACTAATAGGCGAGGATTCATAGCATCGACTGCTTGATTGAAAAAAGGCTCTCCTTGTAAACAAATGCAAGATGCAAAGTCTGCCGTCCAAGAAAAATTGCATCCTTTTCGACTTCTTCAGTGTGAAAATGACGGAACATAATGTTCAGTGCCCGGAAATCGGTGAATAATACCGCATTCTTCCAGATTGACAATGTATGTCTATATTCAGGGACAACAAACAACGAATACTGTTTCCTCCAAGATCCTTGAACATGGTTCCCAATCCGCAACCACACTTGATAGATCCCATCCCTTGTTGTGCAAATCAGAGCAAGGCAATCTTTTAATGTCGTAAATCGGCCGCTTCCATTTCCACGAGGAGGTACTTCAGGAAAAGACATCCAGGAAAATACTTCTTCGTCAAAATCAAAGGATAAGATAGAACGATGGTCCTTGTCATTATGATTAGGCCGATGCTCCCTGTCACGATATACTACCCAGTGGCATGCCCCATAAGCATAGGCAGATTCAAACGAGAAAGCTACAATAATTGGTTCCACTGAAGGCATAATAGTCCTCCATCTGTTGCTCCTCAGACTATAAACCTGCACATTCTTTGGGATTAAATCATACTCTTTTTCCTCCTCATACCAATAAAAAATACGTACGACTTTAAAATCCACGGTCCTAGGGACAAAACCAAACCCACAGTCATATATTGACCTTTCCCGAGGATCATGATTGGGGACTTGGGGAACAGGATTTAACTCGTTGAGAACCGGATTCCACAGAATGAATCTGTCACTATATGTGAAGTATATGCAAACTACACCATTACAGACAGCCACGATCCGTGGGACTTGCAGTGCAGGAAAGTCTGGACGATATAGTCAATCCACGACACTGGGCACGACAAATCATAAAGTTAATGACAATAAAACAGGAAAAGGAAAACAAAATAACATAACCTAATGTGATTCATTCAAGAATGCAACGACCAATCAACAAAATAATTTACTCCTGCTATAAAATTGGAAAACGCAAAAGAAAGTTCGATCCACCAGCAACGCCAGCGAGACCAACAGCAAACCCGCCAGGTATACACTCAGAGCACCAGCAACACAAAAAAGAAAGAAAAGCCCCAAAAGAACCAAGCTTACCCAAATTCGACACAAACCGAAATAAACGCCTGCAAAACCCTGGAACAGTACAAGCACCAACGCAACTCTTCTGAAACTCAAAAGCCAAGCACCTGACTCATATATATATTTTGTTATGATATGATGCGATATTATTTTCATATCATATCACGATTTTTTAAATTATCAGATGAGATATCAGAATATATATATATATATATTGTTATGATATGATTTGATATTATTTTCATATCATATATCGGTTTTTAAATTATCAAGATATAAGAACATAAAAATTCAAAATGTTACAAGACAATATTTCTACAAAATAATTCTTTGTTAATTTTTTCTAAGATTTGTTAAATTTTATTTTATTCCTCTGATATCAGATGATTATTTATCTTATTTTATGACAATAATATCACTTTATTTTTCAATTTAATTTTATTTATTTATCAAAAAATCATATATCGATATCTAACTTGTTAATGCATCATTAATAAAGTAATAGCTTTCTTTCTAAAAAAATTTAAAGGAACTAAGAATAAAAGAAGGAAAAGACAAAAAAAAATGAATAACTAATCTCCTACTATCTATATTATTGAGTTTATTATCATTGATATTTTATGCATTAGGTAACCACACCCCTGTGACTATGTATCACAGGTCTGAACAATTGAAGTTTACTCTTAATAAACAACATTTTTTTTTCTACATTTCCATTAGTAATAGAAGAAGAGTTGTGGAGTTTGAGTGTAACCATTATAAACCTACGTGTGGAGAATCCAACTAATGATAGGCATTTAAAGTTTGTGTTTTGCAAATTCAAAAATAAAAAACCGGAAAGATGAAAGAACACAATAACTATCCAACTTAAAATCCTAACCATTGGATTACACACACATCCCAAATGAGATCTGGGAGGCAGATTTGCCTTTGATTGCTTGCATGTTTCTTTTATGGCGGATATATATGAGTTAAATTATTATCCACATCACATTCAAAAAAAAAAAAAAAAACAAGTCAGGATTTTTTTGTTTTGTTTTATATGCTATTCATGTCTATTTTGGATGTTTGACTTTCTCTTGGGTTCTCTTCTTAATCTTGACGACTTATGAAGATGTTTGTGACGAAGAGAAATTCGAATTCGATTGTTCCAAGAGAAGGAGAAACACTTCACTAGAAGAATATAAAACATTCACAAAACTTAATCCAACAGTAAAACTTCATGTGTTTTTGGCATCTCGTAAATGCATCAATGTTGAATCGGGAAAACAAAGTTCAATATATTAAATTCAATGAGCTTGAGGCTCTTATACCATGTCAACTGCTGTCATTTACAAGCATGAATCTACCATGAAAGCAGGATCTGCAGCTTGGAGAAGAAGGAAATCATTTCCGGAGCAGATGAAGACGAGAGGCTCAACCGTCGTCAACCAATTTATCTCGTGTTCAAACTACCCAGAAGCTCTTTATTTTATACTCGTGTGAATGCGCAATACAGCTCGCATAGCATCTTGATGAAAATACATGCACATATACTAACCACTTGTGACGTTGAAAACCCCAATCATGAAAGCAGTTCAAGGAAAACAAGAAATGTAACAAGTTTATAACCACTGGTACAAGGTGAGTGCAATAGAAACCGACCTAGCAGCGACCAATGTGTAGTCATCACAACAATTCCTGTTTGATTTTCGATGTTTTACATCTCTTGGGTAGAACCACATAACTTTCAGACTGTATAACTATAATGACGATGTTTCAGAGGTCTTCACGTTGCAAGATAGATAATGTATGTATGCATCCTTTATAAAAGAAACTATGCACTGAACTTCCCTGTCCGATTTGAGGCAATGGTGATCCTCTGGTCCTTGAGCATGTTCATATTTGGTGCCAACAAACGAGTGTACCGATCAAAGTACAGCAGCTGTTTCAAAAGAAGAGCGAACTCCCGAGGAAATTTCAGCCCATATGACTCACTGATCCGTACCTATGAACAAAACATCAAACATTCAGGCAACACATTAATATAGACAACGATACAAATAATCCCATTAAATATAGCGTCGGGGAAGGATGAGATGTACACACTTTTTCCATTGTTATGATACAAATAAAGAGATTTTTCCTAATGCCATCAAGGAGTGTTGAATCCCTGATCACATGGTTAGATGAAAGGGTCTATGAGTCAATCCTTCTTCACATTCAGTTAACAAATTAATTGACAAAAAAGAAGACAATATAACAATACCATCCAGACCAATCTGTACTAAAATTCGTTTCTAATACGTCGTCCAAACTGTCAAGAGCATGAGGGAAACATCATATTCAGTCTTTCTGGTGTCAGCATAGATGCTATCAATGGAAATGCTTACAGAACGCTCCAACATGTTTCTCCTTCTCGCTTAGACACATTTCTTACACTAGCATAACTAGTTTAATCCTAATCATACTGTAGCCACCTTTTCTAGAATCTAGATCACGTAAACCACATACATTAAGTTAAAACTGACTTAGAATTCAGGTTACCCTTTAGTATATGCAAACCAATGATACAAGCAATTGTGAACAGAGACCAATTCAAAGAACCTATAATTTCGATAACATTCATTTGAGCTGATGCTACAATCTTAATTTCATTGAAGATTCTGAACTTTTTATTATAGTGTCTAAAGCTTGAAAGCATAAGCTTCTTTGGGTCAACTGCATGAGTCGGCTGAATTTAGTAGCAACATATATCTTGTCAAGTACAAAAAACTAAAACCAAATCCTCCAACAGCGAAACAAGCCTGTAACAGTCTAGGACAAGCATGACCCAAGGTTGAATGGTTTTCTGAACAGATAAAAAATAAACGAGGAAAACACATGCTATATTTAGAGGTGAATAAACATGGTAATTAAAGTCATCTCTCCAGGATTATCACCTTCAGAAAAATATAGAGGTTATTATATTCACAGATTTGTTTCCCCTCACAAGTTATTAAATTAAAAGCAAAACAGGCAGCATTGACACCCAAAACTAAAAATTCCAAATACTTCTGTGCAAATGACATAAAAGCAGCATAACTTTGGTGATAGACTGACAGAAGA
Source organism: Drosera capensis (assembly GCA_001925005.1). Lineage (NCBI taxonomy): Eukaryota > Viridiplantae > Streptophyta > Magnoliopsida > Caryophyllales > Droseraceae > Drosera > Drosera capensis. Next base: position 13,910 of record LIEC01007357.1, read on the forward strand.
AGAACTGGAGCTCCTATTGACTATTGTTAGCTGTGGGAAGTACTGAATGGTGGTTGAAACTAATCAGCAAGAGAAAGGAAACCACATCGAAAAAAAACGGGATGCACAGATATTTAAAGACAAACAGGTAATGCTGATGCTGCCAAGAAACTTTGTCTGAAATTGACACCTGTAACAACTTACCACATCGAGAAACAGAGCATTCATCTCCCTTTCATCTACCAATATATTAGCAGAGATGGCAGTAGCACTTGTATTAGTTCCTCTTGTTGTTGCGACGACAACTTCAGTATCTAAATCCTGAAGAGAAAAGTCATTCTCAAACACAAGGTATATGCTTTGAAATTTTATTGTAAAAAATTTAGAATAAGTAGTTCTATCATGGTCCTCAAGAGCTTTATGCCACTTCATGGGAATGCATATATCACTAAAATCTTGAAGCATGCAACGTAGATAACATTTCTGGAATGAGTAGGTGGTAAATTTTAAGGAATCATTCTTAAGAACATTTAAATTGGGTGAAATGAACCTAAAATATAAATAAAAGTAAATAAAAGTTGGATGGGAATTCATTCTTTTTGTTATCCTCCTTGCTCTACAACTGATTTGAAAATTAACATCGGGAACTTCCAATTAAGTTGGATTCGGTTTTTGTATAATAAGGGCTCCTAGGTTGTTCATCAGAGTAGAAGGTGGGTTATACCATGAACAATTCGTTTAAACCTTGTTCAATAATGACCACCCCCCCCCCC